>JARHVA010000243.1:4407500-4455000 GCA_037957365.1 Torreya grandis
ACAATAGGAAATTTCTCCCCCTTTAACACAATGACAAAGTGGGAACCAAATAATACTAAGAACCTAGAAATAATACCAATATTAAAATACCATATTATAAATATATTAAAAACTCCCCCTTACATTGAACCTACATATTCTTGCCTTGACAACATCATCTTACCACAAGCCAACATTCTTATTCAACCAAGCACTTCAACCAATGAAGACATAACACACAAAATAGTGACATATAATGGAACACAAAAAGAAACATCTGATAGGTACTCCACCTAATATTTTTGAACCATTTCACTTTTTTCAACATCCTCATATCTCCATACACCATGAAGAGCCACCATACTGACTCACTAGCCTTCTCTCTCAAACCACTTCAAGTGACATAAACAAAAAGTCATGACACTTAAAAAATATAAAACATTATCTAAACCAATCTTGAGAACTCACATTGAAATACTCATTCCTTATTCTTTTGGATAAATTGAACAAAAATCACTCTTCTTCTTACTAGGCCTATCTAGACTCCTTGTAGCCCTACCTAGAACTTGCATATCCCACAAATTTTAATAGACACACCATCAAGACTTGAAACATCATATATATATCACTCTCATACGACCCCTCAATCAAATCAAATTTCAACAACTAGATCATCTTCTATAATATACTTCCTTCAAAAACCTACTAGTTAATTAAGCCTCCATATTGAAAAAAAACATAAATAATTTTAAAAGCACAAACATTAAAATATTTTTGAATCTTGATTTGACAACCCATTTGACCCATTAAAACTCTTAATAAGACTCAGAATTAAAATCATAAAGAAAACAACTTTACTAGTAGAGCCCAAAACCCTAAAATCTTAAAACAAATAGAGTCAACATACCTCCTTCTTGTCAACATCCACCTTTGAAACTTATTGTACACCTAAATAAAACCATTACATAATTTTAGACCAATATTTGAGATTCCACATATTTGGTAACCCATACATCCTATAACGTATTTTATGACTGGCATACTCTTAGGCACAAACTAAGAAAGCCTAGAGTAAACAAAAAATATTCAATTTGACTTAAACAAACCTTCAAACCATAAAACCACTTGGATCATTCTATAATAAAGTCAATAGACCTTTATATGAAAAATTATCATCTTGAAAAATAAAAAATTCTCTTTTTCCACTTAAAAGCTGTCAATTTGACCCTATAGATTGATCATATATAGTAATGACATCACTCTGACATCACCACAACATATATTCCACCTGAACATAACTACTCCAACTAAAAGCACTCATCTATAGAATCCTAGGACCATCTGAAGAACACCACATCAAAACTTTCTTCTCCCCTTAAAGGAGTCTCTTAAGAATTATAGATAAAGACATCATTTAAACTACAATGCTTTAAAAGAAAGTGAAACTAGGAGTGCCCCACATCTACTTAGTAACTATTAGAATCCTCTTATAACTATATGACTTCTTGGGGTTGCAAGTAAGGGCCTTTTTAAAATGGAAGCAGAGGGAAGAGGGAAGAGGGAGTGCGGTCATGGATATGGCCACACTGAAACCCTTACCTTCACGGCTTTGGATTTTAGAGACCAGGTCCCAGAGGTAATGGGTACCATGGTGCTGAGCGCGATGCGATAACAGGTTTCTTTTATTGCATGAAGGGGGAACTTTATTTCCCTATTTGGACTGTCAAAACTAGTGCATGGTGATGAGTTGGCCATTGAGATACTTGATCAGTGTGCTTGGAGAGGGTTTGGCCATGGGGAGGGCCTTGAATGGATCCTCATGGTGGTAGATGATGTGATAATAGCAGATCAGGTAGGGCTCTATTTTTGTTGTAACCCCAAGGGCAAGATTGAAGATGAGTTTTTTGGGGGTGGGTGCCAGATCTAGTTTTTTGCCATTGCCTTCCATCTGTGGGGTTGTAGCTCATGTTGAAGTGCTTCAAGACATCTTTTGACAACATTTTGATTGCCAAGGCAGTGTTGTCTCTGTGTTTTGCAGAGGGGGAGAATGGGTTGATGATCAGATGGATGGTTGGGGTGATGGCAGTGCTAGTTCTGGGGTTTATTTCACTATTTGTTTGGTTGGGGATGGGGTCTAAAGGCAGATATTAATGTGGCTCCCAAAAATCCTTCCTCGTGTTAACACAGCTCTGAAATGTGTAGATCTATTATTGCATGGATTTTTTAAGGTTACAGGTGCTTGTAAAACTTGGGTTCCTATTGCAGGTCATAGAACCTGGTTGTATTGTTTAGGTTTCAGGTCCTTGTAAAACCTGGGGAGCTTTGTCTGGTTTATTTTGGTGGTTTTAGGTCCATGTAAAACTTGGTTTTGTTACTATTTTTCAATGGTTTTGCCTATCCAGGTGGTTTATATTGCTTTATCTTTTTTGATTTGTAAAGGGTTTCGAGGCCCCTTCAAAACCTGCTTTTACCTTAATCTAAAACTATATGACTTCTTGCTCTTATTCTTCTTCTTATTCTAAACTATGATAATTTATTTCTTTTCTATATCACTCTCCTTCTCTACTAAGATAGAATTGACAACACATGGAGCAACTATGGAATCTTGACATACTTTTTCATTTGAAGAATCAACCTTATAGTTGGGAAACTCATCACTAGGAACCGATAATTGATGTTATTTTTATGATACATGCTCATTAATGGCAAGATGTTCAATTGGATCCATACACATTTTAGAACTAGCCTTAACTAGTACCTTGGTCTTCTCCTTGAGCTTGGTCTCTTCATTCATAACATGTGTAGACATTGAGATTCCTTGGCACTCTTCACCTTCTATAGAATTATCCACCATATAAAATAGATTACTTGGACCTATAGTCTCATCATGACTCATACTTACCACCTTTGGCTTTCATGAGTTGACTTGCCTTCTTTCTTGCACTCTTAGAGCCTGATTAAACTTATTATGATTTGTAAACCTTTACTTGTAGAATCTATCAATGTGACCAATATTTTCATAGTTGTATCAAACAATACTCTTTGATGGAAACTCAACTTATCTTACCTTTTTTGGATAAAAACTATCACTATGTCTAATGTCATGACAAATATAACAAATTACTATTTTTCAATAAGACTTATCTTGCCTTACCTTATTTGGATAATGCTTATCAAAGTGTCCCTTATAAAGATAGTTATAACACTCAAATTTTCACACACCTTTTGAATGATGACCCCCATCATAGTTCTATGAAAAATCATTTCTAATAGGTCTCTTGTATTCTCTAGCTCTATTCCCAAATTGATTACAAGTATAATAGTAGCCATTGAAATTTACATATCTCATGGCATTTGGTTGTCTAATATGATTTGGATTCATTCCCATAACAACTACATTTATTGTCTAATGATTTGTCTTCAAATATTGATCCACCTTTATCTCATTGACATTCATGTCAACTTGAGAAGCAACTTTGGGATCTTCATTAAAACCCAATCTAGATCTATCACTAGCTGACTTTTGACTCTTTAGGAGATCATCCAGATCATTTTAACTTTTATCAAACTTGAAAAATGACTTCAACTTCCTTGTAGACTTATCTAACTCATCTTTCAAATCACAATCTTATAAGCATACCATGAGCTTTCTTCTTCTTTGGCTCTTAGACTTGCAGACATAGATTCTAACTTAAAATTGATAAACATGACAACACCTTCATGCTCTCAAGAGTATTCAACCAATCTTTCCTCAAACAAACTAAATTATTCCTCAAAGTCCTTTAGTTTATATTTAATCTTTGTATTGATCTTATTCTCAATCTTCAATTCTTTAAGATCATTTTTCCAAGTAGTCTCATAGTCACCCTCATCTTCATCATCATCTAAATCACTCCAAGTAGAAACCTTTTGATGTGAGAAAAAAGCTTCCTCAACCATAAACAAGGATTCATCTTCAACATGACCATCATATTCATGATCATACTTTGAGTAAGTGGTTTTACTCACATCTAATGAGCTATAATCTTCTTTGGTGTAGAGACTCTTCTTTTCCTTGAAGTACTTCTTGTTATCAAACCTTCTAAATCCCTTTTTCTTTTATCAAAACTGAATCATCTCTTACCATCATCATTACCCTAGTCATGATCTTCATCATCATCCTTATTATACTTATGAGGGAACTTATTATCAAAATGTCTTACCTCTCCACAATTAAATCATTTGAGGGTTAGTTTACCTTTATACTTTCTTGAGCCTATTTTCAATTTTATTGAAATCAAATTAATTATTTCATCCTCATATATATCATATATGTCATCCTCCATAGTATTATTACCTTGGAACTTCTTCTTTGTCTTCATTTCAGTCTTGAAAGTTTTTTCCTTGTTTGGTGGTATATCATCATTCTTCCTCATCTCAGATGTAGTAAGTATTCCATGTAGTTCATCCAACTTCAGTTGAGTAAGATCATTACTTTCTTCTACAATAGATACTTTAGGATCAAACTTGAGGGATAGTTACCTTAATACCTTTTGAAATATAGTAGATTCTTAAAGGTTCTCTCCAAGACCTCTGATTATGTTCAAAATCTCATCAACTCTCTATAAAAAGGATGTCATAGAATCTTCTTTATTCAACTTGAGAATTTCAAATTGTCTTCTATATTTTACAACTTAGTAAGATTAACCTTTGAATCTCCTTCATAAATGATCTATATTTTGTCTCATATATCTTTAGTATATTTAAAATAGATTAATAAGTGAACTTAGTCTCTATAAGACCATAATTTATGTCATTCATTACCTTAGATTTATTCTCAAATAGTTTCTTATTTTTAGCACTAGATGAAGGAGTAGTAGGAATAACATAACCATCCACAACAAATTTCCATACATCAAACCCTAGGGAGATACTGTATGTATTCATCCTTGTACTCCAAAAATCATAATTAGATCCATTAAGCATTGGTGCTTTCTAAGTAGAGAAACTCACTTGATGACTACCCATATCATACATTGGATTACCTTTAAACTATCAAGCCTTTACCAAAGGAAATTCTATGATACCAATTATTAAAGGTGTAATCACTAAGAGGGGGGTAAATTAGTAAGCCTAAATATTTCAATTTCAATCCTTTTAAACTATTAAATATTTATAATATATCAACTTGATAAAGCATCATTAATAATAGAGATCATTCATTCAATGCATACACAAGATTAAATACACAACACAGTTCTTGTGAGAAATTCTCATGGGGAATAAAACTCACTCTCAAGAATACAATACATGGAATAATTGTCCTATAAAAAATTAAAAACAAGAGACTGGTCAACTCCTTTAGACCATAAAACCTTGATCAGATCCTCCTGACTAAAGGCCTTTAATGAAACACCTATTTCACAAGGAACAACTGCCCTTAAGGAAGATCAAGTCCTTTAGACCCTCTTTTGAACACATCCACCTTAGTAATGATCTCTTCAACACCTGATGATGGATCTATGATTATCTAACCCATACAAAAACTCCCTCTCTATCTCATACATGCCTCTCACATAGGCATGCCATAATCTATCTCCTTCTTGACTCAAACTATCCTCATATGAAAACTCAAACCTCTTCACATATCCTCAAACTAAAATAATACTATTATAACATCATAAATATGACTAATAGGTCACACACATAGTCAAAATTCTTATCTACTTATTAACCCATCCACTGGGCACTCTACCTCTCTTTCACTCCACAACACTCACATACACCTTGCATAAAGTCTTCATAAAAGTCTATAAACCATCATTTTTGGTTTCATTGTATATAGAGAATTCATGAAATATGATGTCCAAAATATTTATTATTGGCCATAACACATGCCTTCACCCTTAAGGCATCTAACATAGGTCACACTTAAGCAACTCTCATTCGAATAGGCCTAATGCACTTTTAGGTCCTATGGAGACGCAATCACCTTTTTGACACTTATCTAAGCAAACTAGGAACACAAAAACACTTTCCAATAAATGAACCCATGTCACATGATTTATATATCCTCATTAAGTGATAACAACCATCACATTACCCTTATACTTAAGTACAATTCACTCAAACAACATTAAGTACACACAATCACCATGAATGAATACATAACCAACTTCTAAACATTTGTTCATACTTTATATAATTGGTCAAACCTTCATAATGCACACAAAGCATCATCATGGAGTATATAACACTCCCAAATACCTAAGTCATCATGATCCATATAAATACCATTAGAATGATCTTAAATATCCTTCTCAGGTCACTTGTAGAACATAGTCAAACACACAATCAACTTTGGACCTTCATAAATTTGACTTTACACACTTTCAAACCTTTAAATTTATATTTATAGATGTACCTTTTAGTCCTAAACAAATTCAATTTTTATTATATGGTAAAATTATACATAGATAAAAAGTTATGGCTCAAAAGCTAGACATTGGTCTTTCCTTTGTTAAATTCAAATATTTGAAATCAAACGGTCATAGTTAAACATAAAATATTATGTTCACATCTTGTGTCCTTTTTGATTTAGATCAATCATGCACCATAAATATTATTGTACATAACTCAACCTTTAACTCATAGTTCACCAATACCAAATTTTAAACCTTGAACAATTAATTTCATCTTATGCAATCTTGTAATATTGACTCAATGTGCACCATCGATCTCTATGAATCAGCTAGGTATTTATATTATAGTTATCACCATTCAATTTTGCTCAAACTACTCATTATCATGACACTTTTCACTCTTACATACCTTCTAATCACTTATATTATTAAACATCGATCACTTATCCTCATTTGAATCAACATCATTGATCTTGATCTGTATGAATGACTATAAGCCATTGGATCTTAGAAGAAGCTCAATATTTAAATTCATTAAAAAAAACTTTGACCTTTTTTACATGTTATGCACCATATATATTCATTTTATGATCACCTATGAGCCATTATATTTCCATATGGTCCTGATATTTAACATCATGTAAAATAAACTATGGGGATCATTGTTATTTGTCTAGAAGGCCAAATTTGAGCCTCAATAACTTTTGTTGCACTTGGATGCATGATCTAAAATTTGGACCATATTATCTCTAACATAGGATATTCCAACCATATATCAAACTACTATTGAAACTCTCATGCATATGAGATATAATTGCATTAAAATACCTCCTTAGATTTATCTATCATAGAGACAACTTATGCCTAGAACTATCTAGAAAGACCAACTTTACACATGCATAGCTTTTGATGCACTTTATTTATTGACCTAAAAGTTAGTACAAATCAAATAAGTAAAAAACTAAACAAAACCATATGATCAACTTCTATTGAAACATCCACACATGTGAGATATGACTATATCAATATGATTACTTGGCTCTTCATGCCACATTGAAAATTTGGCTAAGTATGGGAAAACACTATCAAAATGCATGGGAGAAACAATTTTTCACACACATATATTTGGTTGCACTTCATTACATGACTTGAGAATTTGTGCATAGAAACTAGGGACTAATTTTAACATAACCACATGATCAACTTACCTTGACTCATCCACAAGTGGCAAAGGTGATGTCAACAAACTACCTACTTATATTTTTTACCATTAAACCCAAAATGTCTAAATGAAAACAATGATTAACCATATGAAATCAACTCATTCAAAAAAGAATTTAAAGCATAGAAAAACCTCATATAGGACCCCTTTCACATGCTCAATACTCCATAATCATCCCTACACATATCTATCCATATCAAAATTAAATATCAACCAAGCCTCCTTCAAGCATACTAGGATAAACATATTGCAAACTTTGTCATTACCACATAGACTATCAAGGCACTTCATCCACTCACTAGAAAACCTCCATGACATCACCATGACATCATTGATAACTCTCTAACAAGAGTTTCACCTAATGTAAGAGATGTTATTAAAAGAGTAATTGGTTCTCACAACCATGAACCACATTGAAAACATTTATTGGATATGACTCAAACACAATTATACTCTAAATGTTTGGAAAAACATCCAAAAATTTCTCTTTTTTAAAGATATTTTGAGATGGCTAAACCTTTTTTATATAAAAATAAATCAAATACACACCACTTCTTATTGTAGGCAACATGTTAAATTTTCAATGCATTATGATGTTTTTTGGTATATTCATAATACTTTTCATACTAACATATTTTTTAGGAGTGTGGCATTGAATTGCCACCAAAATAAGTTGAGGAGTTTATTCCAACTATCTTTTACAAAAGAACATATGGATAATTATTTTACAACAAATCATGTTTAAATGTAAATTACAAAATTTATGGTGGATTGCCAAAATTTTAAATAAAAGGTATCCATGAGGAGATTACAAGTGAAATTGGATAGGAATTAGTTGGTTTAAGAAAATATAAATTAATGACTTATCAAGTAAAAGATGGTAAGGAATATAAAAGGTATGATCTTTTTATAGAAAAGATATTTGTTTCTAATTTTTTGGTTAAATTTAGGGAGAAGATTGTTTATGAGTATGCAAGGCACACCCATAAGGATAGATGGTTGGATGAACATTTCAAGATAATAAATTATACATTTCCACTTGGTTAAATTTTTTTAGTAGTTGATTTTGCTAAAAATTACACATTTAAACCCAAATTTAAGTTCAATCACAGTATTACAACTCATCACAAGTTGTCATATTTGTGTATATAGCATTCATTCATGCACCTGATAATACAAAAAAATAATGGAAAATATTAAAGGATTATCATTTCTATATCAACAATGACTGATCACATTGTTTAGATTATGTGAAAGGTTATTTTTAGAAGTTCTATGAACACTTGAGTCAGAGGAACATTAATTTAAACTAACATTATATTTGGGTTAGACAATTGCACATCACAATTCAAAAATGCACATATATTTTATTGGTTAAGTAATATGCACATAACTAGTGGTGTAGAATTCATTTGGAGTTTCACCAAGGATATCCATGGAAAAGGGGAGCATAAAATTTTTAGACCATGTGTAAAAATATCTCTTAGAAAGGAGGAGTTGAAATTTGAAGAGGGTGTTCATTTGACAAATGTAAAAATAGTGGCAGAATGGTGTAATGAGAAGATGTGCCATGGTGCTCAACTAAATTATGCTATTTTTAGACATTTATGGTTAATAGAGGAAGAAAAATTAGAAAATTATGAGGATTGTATGACTTTAACAAGTTCAAGTGACCTCTCACTCCTTTTTTATCTCAAATGCAAGTTCTTGGACTATTCATATAAGACATTTGACATGTTTCTATTGTATATGCATGGACCCTTTTTGGAATGAGTGTGAGTAAAAAGAGTGGGTGGATGATTAGAGTTACAAAAATCTAATTCAAATCAACACATATTAGGTTACAACATCATTAAAAATTAAAAATATGACACCATCAAATGACTTTGACCATGTATCTGATCTAGTGTAGCCAGGTAGAATATTTTTCTTATATATAATTTATTCTCAATATATATCTTCCTATTATCACTAAAAATGGTTTTTTATGATACAGGGAATATTTTTTCAATTATTTTAGATGAATATAATGAAAATGGCATTGATTACTACTTGTGTTGGTGTGTAGAGAGAGAAAAAATTAACTTCTCTAGTTATAGATGGAGAAAACATTGACTATCCCACTAGGTCAGTGGTAGTCACTGGAATTTGGTTTCAATGATATCCTATAAAATATTTAGATCAATAGTTATTTTAGGAGTTTTAAACACACAAGAAGATATTGTACTATTCAAATTTGATTCTTGTAATGAATATTCAATTACAAAAATATCATGGGAGACCATTAAATAGGAAACTATGGAAAGTTTGGGAGTCAGACCATGAAGATATTCTTGATACTATTAAGGTTATAAAATATCATAGTCATTAATTAGATTGAAATTTTTAGTTATATTGAGTTTAAAAATGTGGATGTAATCAATTTTACCAAATATTTTTTTATTTTCTAGGTAGTACATATAAATTTCATTTTTAATTACTTACTAATAATTTTTTGTAGGCTAGTGGTGTTAGATAAGCTTCCACCTTCACATGGTTAGAACTATAAATAAATAATTATATATTATTTAAGATAAAATAATATAAGCTTAGGTTGGACATGATTGAATCTCTATAAATGACTTATAGGTTTCATTTTATGGATGTTTGAACTTAGGATAAAAATTACATTTTTCTTTTATTGGGAAGGGCATTCTTAAGGCCAAAATGGGTGGTGGGTTTGTTAATAAATCCTGATGGGAGGCAAAAAAACTATTAATAGAAATTATATTCACCCCCAAACATGTTCTTGGTGTCATTTTTATTCAATAATAATCAAAACTAGAGTTCTCTAACTACAACTTAAAGTTTGACAACATTTATTGTCAGTGTTTTTGCACTCTAAAATGGTAGTGAAAATTCACTTATAGGTGGATTTAAACATTGTTTCAATGTGATAAAATGTAATTTACCTATATTTATGTGATAAAAGTGATATATTCTTAGGTGGAGGTCTCAGAGGCATAAATTCTAGTTGGAACTGAAGACGTTGCTTGTTCACTGCCAAAACATTACATTTTTGGACCCCTCACTACAACTTGTCTAATGGATTTCTATTGAATCTTACACCTGAGTGATCTAGAGTGAAATTATAGGGATTAAATAGGTAGAGGATGGATTCTATGGTTCATTTAAATTACTTACAATTTTCATTTTATGGGTGTTTAAACTTAGGTTTGAAAAATGCATTTTTCTTGTATTGGGAAGGGTGTTCTTGAGGCCATAATGTGTGATGGGTTTGTGGATCAGGCCTAATGAGAGGAAAAAAAACTATTAATATAATTTATACTCCCACAATAAATTTTATAAATGTCATTTTTAGTCAAGAAGCATTAGAACTAGAGTTTTGTAACCACAACTTAAACATTGACAACATTTGTTGTGAGTGTTTCTATGCTCTAGAATGGTAGTGAAAATGCACTTCTAGGTGGATTTGAACATTATGGTAGTGCGATAACATGTAATTTTATTATTTTTACATGATAATAGTGATATATTCTAATTTGGATGTCTTAGATGTAGAAATGTCAGTTGGAACTCAAGAAGTTGCTTGTTTAATGCCAAAAAGTTATATTTTTAGACCCCTCACGGCAACTTGTCCAATGGATTGATATAAAAGCTTCCACTTGACTGATATAGGGTATGATTATAGGGATTAAATAGGTAGGGGAAGGATATTAATATTCATTTAAATTACTTACAAGTTTCATTTTATGCATGTTTGAAATTAGACTAAAATTTTGTATTTTTCTTATATTAGGAAGGGTGTTCTTGAGGTCAGAATGGGTAGTGGGTTTATCGATTGGGCCTGATGGGAGGCTAATAAATTATTAATAAATGTTATATACACATTTATACATGTTTTAAGTGTCATTTTTCAATTAGGAACCATCATAACTAGAGTTTTATAACCATAACTTAAACTTTGACAATATTTATTGTTAGTGTTTTCATGTTCCATAATGGTAGTGAAAATTTACTTATGGGTGGATTTAAATTTCATGGTAGTGTGATAAAATTAAATTTTAATATATGTATGTGATAAAATTAATATTTTATTAGGTGGAGATCTTAGAGGTAAAAATGCCAGTCAGAGCTCAAGAAATTGTTTGTTCACCACCAAAAAGTTGCATTTTTGGACCTCTCACTGCAACTTGTCCAATGGATTACTCTCAAATATTACACTTGAGTGATTTATGGAGAAATTATAGGGATTAAAATATTTAGGGGAGGTATTTAATATATTATGTAAATGTCTTAAATTTTTTTTTATGGGTGTTTGAACTTATGCTAAAAATTGCATTTTTCTTATGTTGGGAAGGGTGTTTTTGAGGCCAAAATGGGTGGTGGGTTTGTCAATCAGGGATGATGGGAGTCCAATAACCTATTAATATACATTATGATCCCCATTTATTTTTTTTAATGTCATTTTTTAGTTAGGAAGGATCATAATTAGAGTTCTAAAACCATAACTTAAAATTTGACAACATTCATTGTCACTGTTTTTGTGTTCCAAAATGGTAGTGAAAATGTACTTCTAGGTGGATTTGAAAATTATGGACATGTTATAACATGTAATTTTTGTATCTATATATTATCATAATGATATATTCTAAGGTGGAGGTCATGGAGGTAGAAATGCCAGTTAGAGCTCAAGAAGTTTGTTTAATGCCAAAAAGTTACATTTTTAGACCCCTCACTGCAACTTGTCCAATGGATTGCTATTGAATCTTAAAATTGAGTTATTTGGGGTGTGATTATAAGTTTTAAATAGGTATTTGAGGGATTATAATATTCATATAAATTAATTATAGGTTTCATTTTATGTATGTTTGAACTTAGGATAAAAATTTACATTTTTCTTATATTGGAAATGGTATTCTTGAGGTTGGAATGGCTAGTGGGTTTGTCGATCAGGCCTGATGGGAGGCTAATAACTTTGTAATATATTTTTTATGACCCATTTTACATGTTTTTAGTGTCATTTTTAATTTCGGAACCACCACAACTAGAGTTTTACAACCATAACTTAAACTTTGCTAACATTTGTTATCAATGTTTCCATGCTCTATAATGGTATTGAAAATACACTTATGGATGGATTTTAATTTCATGTTAGTGTGATAGAATTTAATTTATATATATGTGTGTGATAAAATTTATATATTATTAGGTGAATATCTCAAAGTTAGAAATGCCAGTTGGAGCTCAAGAAGTTGTTTGTTCACTACCAAAAAGTTGCATTTTTAGACCCCTCACTGTAACTTATCCAACAGATTGCTCTTGAATCTTACACATAAGTGATATAAATTTAAATTATAGGGATTAAATAGGTATGTTATGTATTTTATGGTTCACATAAATGACTTACAGTTTTTATTTTATGCAAGTTTGAAGTAAGGCTAAAAAATTGCATTTTTCTTGTATTGGGAAGGGTGTTCTTGAGGCTATAATGGGTGGTGGGTTTGTCAATCAAGACTAATGGGAGGATAAAAACCTATTAATATATATTATTCACCCCATTTACATGTTTTTAGTGTAATTTTTTAGTCAATAAGCATCAAAACTATAGTTATGTAACCACAATTTAAACATTGACAACATTTGTTGTCAGTGTTTTTGTACTTTAGAATGGTAGTGAAAATATAATTATGGGAAGATTTAAATTTTGTTTAAATTTTATAACATGTAATTTTAATATATATATGTGATAAAATTTATTTATTCTTAGGTGGAGGTCTTGAAGGCAAAAATATCAGTTAGAACTCAAGAAGTTGATTGTTAACTGCCAAAATTTTGCATGTTTAGACCCCTTACTACAACTTGTCCAATGGATTGTTATCAAAGATTTCACCTAAGTGATTTAGGGTGATATTATATGGATTAAAGAGTCAAGGGAAGGATTTTATGTTTATGTAAATGAATTATATTTTTAATTTTATGGGTATTTGAACTTAGGCTAAAAAATGCATTTTTCTTGTATTGGGAAGGGCATTCTTGAGGCCAAAATAGGTGGTGGGTTTGTTGATCAATCTTGGTGGGAGAAAAAGAAACTTTTCCTAGATTTTATCCTCATATTGGACATTTTTTAAGTGTCAATTTTTATTCAAGAAGTATGGAAACTAGATTTTTATAATTACAACTTAAACTTTTACAACTTTGACAACTGAAATTGGAGACCTAGAAACTTGATGAGTAATTGAACCTATTGACCTATTAGGTGGTATTATGGAATTATATAAGGTGATGTAATAAAATATTTTTAAATGTTTATGTGAGATAATTTTTATTAATATGTCCCATAATTTATGTCAAATGGGGTTGAATACATGTCATGTCAAAGTTATAAAGGTGATGACCCTTAAGAATCATGTTTAGTCATGTTAACACTATCCTCACATTAGATATAAGATAATAAGTTATGTAAGCACCCAAAATAATGTTTAATTGGGATGTATTATAATTATTAGGTATAGATCCAAGACAAAAGTAAAAAGGGGGCAATGAAAATAAGATAACATACTTATCAAAAGAAGATGATCCCATCCTTTTCATGGGTTGTGTTTTGTAATCAATATTGATAAAAGTGAATGAATAATTAATGATTATGTGTATCTATATTTCATGTAATAGTGTTGGATTGTCATCAATTTGTATATTATATTTGAGAGGCCCTAGAGGTCATGATAAAGTCACTTTTGTGTGTAATGTCAGGTTTAAATAAGAGACTTTAGGTTATAGTCAAAGAAGAGAATAAATGATGAGATTGGTGAAGTATGGTGTAGTAAGGAGGAATGATCAGTCGTTTATAGGTAAGATCAAAGATGTGTTAGGTTGTAAGGTTTATTTTATGTGATCTCCAAAAGGGAGAGAAGATAAAAGAGAACATTCTTTGATAAGAACTCTATTATAACTATGAAAGTCCCCAAATTATGTTATCTTAATGTATTTGAAAATTCATGTCAAGAAAGTCATTGTATTTTTTGAGTATATTCACATATGCATTCATCTAGGGTTCATGGTGAGTATTTGGATGTCTAGGTTGGATTGAAAATAAGTAGGTTTACCTATTTACATAATTAGCACTTTGATTGGTATAAAGTCAATTCCTTGTTATGTATTTAAATTCCATGAAAGGTTAATGTTTTCCTAAATAAGGTAAATGTCCATGGAGTTTGTATAGTTTGGTGTAATTGAGGAGATTAAAAATCACTATAAATATCTTATGGGAGTTTGGAACTATTGAACACAAACATACCTAACACAACAGATCCATGTTTTTCGTAATCACCCTATGTCTATTCAGTTAGTGTGCCAATGAAAGGATGTGTATGATTGAGAAAGTGTATTATTTTTAAATTTATCAAATTTAGAGCACATGTATGAGTAAAATGCATTGTGACAATAGTCATTGGGGGTTTAGTAACCTTTAAAGTGTAGATAATCCACTAAAGCGTGATATATTTATGTGTTTTGAGTTGGCTAAAGTGACTGAAGGTTGATCAAAAGATCTTATCTATTGGGGAATGTGGATTATGAAGCCTCTAAACCTCTACAAATAGGTAGCTAGGGTTTCAAACCCAAATATTGTATAACTCCCATTCTAATCATGTAAAATTCTTAAAATTTAGTATTATAACATATATTGATACCCCAAGAATGATTAAATTGATTTGGACTCCATGTAGTTTTCATGATTGTGTCATGAATGGAGGGCTAGAAAGGGCTAATTAGAAAAGGGATTATAAATGAAAAGGTACCTATAGAGAGAAATGAAGAATGGAACTTTAGGGAGATTTTTATCAAGATATAGGGTGGTCTAAAATTCTTTTGTATCTTTAGGGGAGTTGATATATTTTTCAAACAAAGTGAAAAGGTAAAAAAAAGGCTACAAGCCCAGTAGGGTCATTAGTAGTTTTGTATGTGAAAATGAGTATTAAAGTGTGTTAAAGATTTGAAGGAGGATAAATAAAGTATGAAATGATCATAAAACATCATCCATGATAATATATTTTACTCATGAAACCTATATCAATATTTGGTACTTGAAACCTAAGAGGATTGCCTAGTGAGAAGATAGTGAAAGAATGAGAGGAAGTTTGTGACTGGAATGAACGAAATGAGTTAGAGAATGCATGTGATAGGTTTATAAGAGGTATAATGACACTAATAAGTGTCTAAAAAGTGTAAAATAATTAGGTACAAAGAGAATAAGTCCATCAAGCCTAAGTTATAAGAGTGTCGTTAATCATTTCCACTACACACAATGAAATAAAAACTTTAATTAAAAAAAAATATGGGAGATCTAAGATTTATATCTTTGAGAAGAATAAGTTATTAATCCTAATTTTTTTAAAACATTAAATATGATATCTGATAGATAATATTTTAGAAAATCAAAACAACACTATATAATAACATAGTGAAATAAAAACTGAATATAAATTAGATAGATTACCATTATAGGCATACAATATAGGCACATGTGTGCAATGTCAATAATACATAGATTGTCATGATAGGCATAAAAAAAATTACATCTACCAACATAGTATATAATGTTAGGTGAATTTCATATATTCATATACAATGCCAAAAATGCATAAATTTCTATATAGGCATACAAAAAAGTACATCTCATGTAAGACATTATATTCGTCAAATAGCCTCCCTCTTTTTGCCTTCCTTTAAGAAGACTCTCCCTATAATGCCCTAATAGTAGATGAAGACCCCTCTAATGCCTTAGATTAATCCAAGGTCTAACTATGGAACCTACACTCATAGCTCACTTGTAGCTAAACCTATTCAAATACAAGAACTTTTACAAAATTAACATAAAATACATTCAACTAATTGTTAAGAAATTAATATTAAACTACATTAAAAAATATTTAAACATGCACTTAATACAATCTCATTAATCAATCTATTTTTCACATTGAAATAAGTTAATGATAGGCTCATATATTCAAATAGGTGTATTAAGTATGGGAGAAACATGAGAAGTTACCCTACTAATCATCTGACAAGGACTATCAGATGTCATTAGACAAACCTACATACATAATACATTTACATAAGTTATATTTTCCCCAAATATGTATTAAATTTATTAAAATAAGTCTATTTTTATAATTCAAAATTACAAGTTAATATATACCTTTATCAGTGCCTATGTAGATGACATTAAAACAATAATGCCTATGTCTATCTCAGCTCATAGAGAGGGAGGAGTGTCTACTTGAGCCATCAACTGTTCATGTAAATAAGGTCTCACTTAATTTTATATAAAGTATCAAATATTATATATGGAAACCATGTATATCATGAAAAGATAATGTAAATCAAGAATCATGGAAGTGTAACTACCATACAATGTGCATATCATGAAAAGATAATTTAATCCAAGAATCATGAAAGTGTAACTACCATAAAGCATGTAATATCCAAGAATATTAAGTATTTTTAATTTTGGAGGTAATATAAAAATTGTAATACATGCAGTAAGTGTGAGTGGAAGAGTTTGAGGTGGAAAGAATAGTATCACTTCGACAAGGAAAAGTTAGGGAGAGAAAAGGAATAAGAGATATATTAATAACTTTGTCCTTAATTTTAAATCTTCCTTGGATAGATTAATATACCATTATATATTTATTGGGGAAAGTTTGAGCTACACACATATGGCCATCAACCTTATATTATATGTATGATATCAATTAGTTTTATCTATATATATAATACATGGATTGATATCACATTCATTTATAATAGATGGATGACGAGTGATTTTTGGGAAAACACCCAACCAATAGAAAGGAGTGAACCATGATGAATCCACCTCTTGACGAAGGTGTGTGTAAATAAAATTATATCGATAGGTTGAGGAACAAAGGTCATTATCCAATATATCATGTTTTATCCATCTAAATATATTGTCTTATTTTGGCTCAAGAGAACAAAATTAGAAAATAGTTTGGATGTTTAATTGGAAGAAACTTGAAGGTGTAATTATTAAGGCTAGCACATATTTAGTACCAATACAAATGGTGACTCTCCCCCAAAACATGTTAATGGGAATACAAGATATTGAGATCTAATGAAATGTTTTTTGGCATAAGGAATGGTGAGTAAAGAGGTTTTTCTACCATTTACACCTTTTTCATAGCCAAAGCAAGAGGTGTAATGAGGCATTATAATTTAAATCTATACCTTTTTCATGGCTAAATAAAAAGGTGTAATGAGATAGTACAATTGAATTATAATGTTTATTACAATTTTATGGCTCAAACATGAGAATGTAAGGTTGACACCAAAATTTTCAATCTCCCTTTCCCTAACTCTACCCCTTATTACAAACGAAACCTCTTAAATTGGTCATAAAATATCATAAACATGTATAAGATCTTATAATAAAATGAAGCAATATTTAAGTCCTACTATCACTATGTCTTAAGTGAAGTCACTTAATAAGATATAAATTTATTTAAATAAATATTTCATTTACTTTATTTAAATAAGTCAATTTAATGTTGGGGCTTGAGTCATGGTCCTTTATGTCTAAAAAGACTCTTAGAGTTGCATTATTAAGTTAATGATCGATTAAATTTGATTGTTGATGTTTTAATAATCAGTGAGTAATTTCAAGGTTCTAATTGGGTTTGTATTGATATTATTTAAGAGTAATTATAATTAATTTAGCCATCTATTTTAATTGTGGCTATTAGTATGCCTTTAGTCCTAAAAAATCTAAGGTTCAATTAATTCAATTTACAACCTATTTATGAGTTGGTTGTAGGTAGGTTAATAGTCAAAATTGTTTAATTAGGTTGAAATTTAGTTGATTTGGGTAGATTCAATGCAATATAATTAGTGGTTACATCAACCAACAAACAAAAATCACATTCTATAAATTGATATGAAAGTAATAGAAAAAGGGGTCAAATTTATGAGTCATCTTTACATTTTCCCACTATGATGGGTCTTAATCATGTAAAATCTAATTATTTGTATTTTTACCCTTCATGTACATTTATTCTCTTTAATCTTAAATTACATTGTTTTAGATTGAGGTAAAAGCAAGTTTTGAAGGGGCCCCGAAACCCTTTAATAGAGAGCAAAATAAGAACAACTAAGCCCACAGGCAACGCCTAAAAAATGCTACAGTGAGGTAGCAAAAACAAGTTTTAAATGGTCCTGAAACCATAAGAGACACATCCGGTCAAAACCCAGAAACAGAAGTCTGGTGGTACAACAAACAAAAGCTAACACAAGGAGAACAAAGATCAGTACCAAATTCTTAACCAACAAGAAGGACCAGATTATTCATCCAGTTCCAGTATCAAGTTCATGGCTTCTTTTCCTTTCAAAGCAGTTTCCTGGGTGGTAACCTCCAACAAAGCTCCTTTTTGTGTATCTTTCTTTCTGGAACTTTGCCTTGTCCTTTTGCTAGGACCCTCTAGTGATTTGGTCTCTTCATTGGCTCGTTTACCTATATTGATAGCAGCTGCACAAATGTTGGACGTTACTTCCTCCATTTTCTTTCTGTTGTCCTTTATTAGTTCTCGGAGGTTGTTTTCGTAAGCTTTGAGCTTGATAGGGATCTCACTTAACTGATTTTCCATGTTTACTTTATTCCAAGTAGCTTTCAGAGAATCTTCCAAAGTTTCCGCTTTTCTCTTGAGATCAATGATCTCCCTACACAACTAGGAATCTAATTGGGAAGAAGACTCAGCTTTACAGTTAACCCAAGTCATAGGAGTGTGTATTTCATCATTCTAATTCTTCCCTCTCCAATCCTCAGACTTTTTATTAGGGCTCTTCCTGGCTTCTTCAAAGAAGTCTTCTTGAATCTTTTGTTCCCGCTCATTGATTCCTTCTTGAATTTCCATCTCCATGTTTTGAATATCTTCCTGGACAGAGATTTCCTTTTCATTCTTAGAAGTTGGGTCCTCACCAGGATCTTCCTGGACAATGTCATCCTCCACCATTTTTTGGTTTTCCTCCGTCTCTTCTGTTCTGGTAGCAGAATCCTCCTCTGTATTGACTTTATCTTTTTCAATTTCCTCAGAACCTTCTTCATCTTTACTAGAGTTGGTGTCCCAGCTCTCAGTTCCTTCTTCTTCCTCCGGTTTTTCCTCCTCAGGTTCTTCAATTCTCTCTCGACCCCTTTCTTCTTCTACATTCTATTTATTAGGACTAGGGGTCTTAATTTTACCTCTTCTGCTTACATTTTCATTCTTTTTATTCCCTGGCAACTTATTTTTCCCCTGTTTGGGATACTTAACCAGTGCCCTATTCTTGCAATAGCCTTCAATAAGTAGAATAAGGCCTTCATGAAGAATAGGGCGCAAATCCTTTTTCCTATGAGCATAAAGGCTTTAAATCAGGGAGTAGCGAAGATAGAAAGGAAAAGACAAGCTAACCTTATGCCTGAAGTGGTTGAGGAAGACAAAATGGAACTTATGCACTCGTTTGCTTCTTCTGTCTAAGATGAAGTACTCCCTTATACAGCTTAGGACGTCCCTCCAAATCCCTTTAATTTGGTCTAGCTCATAAAAATCCCCATTTTTGACCAACTTTTGCTCCTCCTCGTCTGTTTTGGGGAACTTACAAAATGCCTCGTTCGATATGCTGGTCTGCTTTGAAAATTTGAGTCCATCCATTGGCAACCCTGTAACCTCAGCAAGAAAATCCTCAGTTAAATTTACAGTTATACCATGCAAGGTGACCCTGTCGTCAGACCAATTTTTGAAGAAGGCCATCGTGATATGCGGTTTAGAGCCATGGAGTCTTTCCATGTAGCTCGTAACATTTCCTTTCTGCAAAATTCTCCAGACTTGATGTTTCTCTCTCCATTCTGCACAGCTCTTGGGCTCCTGTTTATGGGGTTCTCCCTTCCTTTCATGTGCCATACTCATTTTCTTTGAATCCCAATTACTATGGATATTGCCCTGGATCCTCCTGCTATCAAGTTGATTGGGACATCAACTTTGTTTATGGCTTTTCAGGATCCGCTTCTCCCTCTTGAGGGCCTTACTCTTTAATAATTGGGTTCCTTTCCCCGTGCTGCCACTCCTCCTACTCATTAAGATTTTATTACACTCCAATCCTACCTTCTTTCACATGTGTGGCATCGAGAAGAATGATCACCCTTAAATCCACGTTCCTTACTAAGGTTTCATCCCACCTCACTTTTTGCCCTTCCCAGACAGCACAATTAGCAAGCCAATCTGCAACACCATTGGCTTCACGGTAGGTATGGGTGATTTTTATCTCTTCAAATTTATTCAAAAGAGTTTTCATCTCCTTTACCTTATCCTCTATGGTCTAAGACGTAGTATTCTTATTATTAAGGATATTTATAACATTCAAAGAGTCCCCTTCAAGCCACAATTTGGAATATCCCGAGTCCACAGCTAATTTAAGGGTCTGGAGGGCAGCTGTAGCTTCGACAATGTGGCAGTTAGATATACCAATGGGAATTGTGATAGCATCAATAACCATTCCCACATGGTTTCTTCGAACACCCCCATAACTAGCATTCCCTGGGTTCCCTTTTGCTGCACCGTCAAAGTTACCATTAATCCAATCTTGAGGTGGACTAATCCAAGTAACACCTGATCTGGGGTTATCAGGTTTACCGAGAATAAAATCCATCCTCAGGGGATTATCCACATTGAGATTAGAGCTTAGATTTTTTTGAGAAGAAATTTTTTCCTTTAGATCCCTAATGATATTCTAGCCAACCACCCATAATTTTCCATAAGAAGAGAACTTCAGGATTCTTTGAAGGGCAATACCAGCTTTTGAGAGAAAGTTCAACATTTTTTTGGTGAATCCATGTAATGCCCCACAGATTGAGAACCTCCTTCCAAACAAGCTGAGTGAAGGAACAATTCACAAACAGATGATCTCTATCTTCAAGGTCTCTCTTACACAGAATACACCTGTTAACAATATTGATTCCACATTTCTATAAATTATCTAGAGTCAAAATTTTATTTTGGAGAAGGGTCCAGAAAAAGAACTTGATTTTAGGAATGAGCCCCCTAATCCAGGATCTTGTCCATAACGGTTTTCTGCCATTTCCCTTGGAGATGAAGATGGAAGAGACTTTAAACTGTCCACTTGGTTCCTGATACCAAACAGTTTTATCTTCTTGATTAGGATATAGGGATATAGCATTTAGGGATAATTGAATATCCTTGAGATCTTGATCATAGTCAGTGAGGTTTACCCAAGTGTTGTTCTGCCAGTATTGATTAACCATTATGCCCACTCTTTGTTTACATCTTTCTATAACATCTTTATCTTGGATTTCTTTCTGTAAGGGTTTACCTCTTACCCAAATATCTTCCCAGAATTTCACCTTTTTACCATTACCTACTTTCCATGAACTTCCTTCTTCAAGAACATGTTTTGTTCCCTGGACTGCCCCCCAAATAGCAGACAGATGAGAAATATCTGGAGTAGTAAAGAAGTCATGAAGTGACTGTGCCTTAAATAAATACTTATGCTTCCATATTTTACTCGATTCTTTATTTTCCTGATAGACCCTCCATCCCTATTTAGCTAAAAGGGCAGTGTTCATACTTCTTATTTTCCTTATACCAAGTCCACCATCCTTAACCGGTTTGCAAATGTTATCCCATGCAATAAGAGGCATTCTCCTTTTCTCCTCAGAACCTGACCAAAGAAAGTTTCTTTGGATTTTTTCAATTGCCTCAGCAAATTTAGAGGGGATTTTGAAAAGACTCAAAGCATACGTAGGTATACTTTGAAGACTAGCTTTGAGGAGAGTTAGCTTTCCTCCTTGGCTAAGAAGACAGCCTTTCCATCCCGCTAACTTCTTACTAAATTTATTAATAAGACCTTCCCAAAAAGCTTCAGGGGCTTTCAATCCAAAAGGAAGACCAAGGTATATGGAAGGAAAAGAGTCTATAGAGCAATCAAGAATTCTATCAATTTTGTTCTGTCTATAAACAGGGGTATTAGTAAAGAAAACTACACTTTTATTCCAATTTATCAGTTGTCCAGAGGCGGAGGTGTACAGATTAATTGCTTCCTTAAGAGTTCTTGCTTTAGTTACTTCAGACTGTCCCATGAAAATAGTATCATCCACAAATTGACCATGGGAGCAAGTTAAAGGATGTGAAGAGGGTCTCAGACCTTTATACTGGCTTCTATGAACCAAGTCCCCAAGGTATCATCCCATACTATCTGCCATGATAATAAATAGAATAGGGGATATAGGATCCCCTTGTCTTAATCCCCTAGACGGATTGAAAAAATGAGACGAGGTCCCATTTACCAACACAGCTATAAAAGTAGTAGATATCAACGGTTTGATAATATCAACCACTCTTTGTTCAAAGCCAAAGGCAATAAGGCTTTTAGAAAGGAAATGCCAATCCACCCTGTCATATGCTTTAACTATATCCACTTTCATTAAGAACCCCTCAGTGTTGGATTTGAGAAGTGAATGAATATTCTCATGCGCCGTTATAACTGAGTTGAGGATTTGTCTGCCAGGAATGAATCCATTTTGCTAATCATCAATTATCGAGGGGGTCACTAGGATTAGTCTGGTCGTAAGTACTTTAGAGATTATCTTATAGAGAGAGTTGCACAAACTTATCGGCCTGAACTGATCAGGGCTATCCACACCTGCTTTCTTTGGAATAAGGCATAGAAAAGTGGCATTAATTTCCTTCAGCATCTGTTTAGCTCCAAAAAACTCCTTCACCGCGTTACTGACATCCTTTCCTATAAATTTCTAGAGCTTTTGAAAAAAGAACATGGGGAAACCATCTGGTCCAAGAGCTTTTTCTCCTCCAAGAGATCTTACTGCTTTAAAGATTTCCTCCTCCTTAGGTATAGAACATAACATATTATTCTGCTCCTTTGAGATTAGTGGGGGAATCACTCGTAGAATATCAGCCTGACTTTTCAAGTCAATGTTTCTATCTGCCTTCATCAGGGAGGAGAAAAATGAAATCATTTCCTCCTTAATTTCCTTTTCCTCTGTTATCTTCTGAGCTCCTTTTTTCAAATGATGGATATGTGTTTTCGCTCTGTGTTTCAAAGTGGAGAGGTGGAAAAACTTAGTATTTTTATCTCCTTCTTTCAACCATTGCACTCTTGATCTTTGTCTCCAATAAATTTCCTCCTTAGTTATTATGTCTTGGTACTGTACTAATTATTCGCTTTCTTCTCTTTGGGATTCTGAAGTATATCCATATTGTTGATTTTTTCCTGTATTCTTCTGATATTCTCCTTGGTGATCTTCTTTTTCGCAAAAATATTTCCAAAATAGTCCTTATTCCATTTCTTAACTTTCTTTTTAACATTTTGGAGTTTGGAAACAACTCGAAAGAGAGCTGATCCCTCTATAGAGATATTCCACCACTCTTTTATTTTGTCTTCAAACTGTGGATGCTGCAGCCACATCTTTTCAAATCTGAAAGGATGATTCTTTTTTTGGTTTAGTTTATCCGCTAAGAATATTAGAGGGAAATGATCTGAGCCTATTCTGTGGTGTGCTTCCAACTTGCAATTATAGTCTTTTATCCAATTATAGTCTTTTATAGTCTTTTATCTTAAATTAAATTGTTATTATCACTCATTTTCAAGGATAACATTTGGATTTATGTATAATGGCAATGGTGACATAAGTCAAAATGAGAATATGACTATATTGAGCTTAACAACTCCATTTTCAAGATAGTGTTACCTAGAAGGATCCCTAGATATTTTTGTAAGTATCCTCACGGCATGTAACATACCATTATATAATATTGAATGAGATTATTCATGGGATATTTGTGGGATTTTCCAAAATTAGTTATATAAATACCATTGAGCCCATTCTCATAGCTTATAACTATTTTGGTTACTCTTTAATGACTTGTGATACCTCATAACAACTTCTAAAGGTTTATGGTATCCCTAAAATTATTGACCCATCTCCAAAATTTATGGATAGGTGAATTTATATAGGAAGAAGGGTATTTTTAAGGTTTAAAGTTGATTTGAGTTGTATGGCATGGTTTTATATTCAGTAGCCTTTAATTAGGCCTAAGAGACATAATTAGTCCTTAGGGATGTTGAGGTAGGTGTTATCCAAATAGAGTTAAATTATGAAATAACTTACATGAGCTATGTGATGTAAAGGGGTATTTGAATGTGGGTTTGGTTTGGTTGTGATATTTTTAGTTTACTTAGAATAAGGAGGTCTGCCTCAAAAAAGGTCTAGTAGAAGGAAGGTGTCAAAGAGGAAATAAGAGTTAAAGCTTAGGGGTTGTGTAGAATGGATAGATACATGAAATGAGATTTAATTGAGTAGGTAGATGATACTATGATTATTGTGGAAAGATAAAATCAAAGTAACATGTAGACTTATGAAAACACATACGAATATTGTAAAGAAAAGAGCAAGGATAAAGAGAGAGAACATGAAAATAAAGTATGAACTAAGGAGGTTGATGTTAAAAAGAAATATTATAGAGACCTAATTGATTAGTAAAATGACTTCAAGTAGAGAAGGAGGATTAAGTGAATACAAGGAGGCTTAAGAGCCATTGAGTAGGTAAGAGTGAATAAGAAACACCTAGTAAATACAAAGTGATAAAAGAGATAAAGAGGTTGAAGACATAAGATAGAGAAGGATAAGAAAAGATCAGAGCTAGTTATTTGGAATAGGTAAGTGTGTGTTTCGATCCATATTAGGGAATATTTTTAGAACCTATGCATCAAGATATTTAATAGATTAATTTAACTTAAACTTAAAAGGCAAATATACATAGATTAAATATACATAGAGCATAAGATTAACTTGAATGTTGCCACTATATAAGTAAATGGTGTCATCCTAACAATGATAGATGTAGTAGTGGATGGATTAACAGTTAGATCTGAATATGTAAATAATGAACTTGACAAATCAAATTTTGTAAATGTCAATTGTGATGCTGAAGGCATCGTTACCTCCCATGGTATAAAAAATGACATATATATTATTCAATTTATATGTAAATTAATTTTTAGCTAAATTAAATTTTTAAATATAACTTAAATTTAACATGACATTTAAATAAAATTTACCTACATCTATGTAGTGGTTGACATATGCACACTAAGCGTGCATGCCAAAAATTCATCACTCATAAGAATATTATCCCATCCCTCTAGACCACTACTTCCATCATCATAATAAGTTATAGTGCACATATATCCATAAGAATTGTAAGGGTGGGGTTAGGTATGCACACTAGATGGCATATCTCTAGAATCACTCTATAAGAGCCTACTCATATGTTTAATGAGTGTATCGATGATAAAACTAAGAGAATGTAGAGTATCAATCTCCATGAACTACTGAACTATAGAATGGATCTCAGGCTCAAGTGGCTTTTGGATATGAATCCATGCAAGCTGATTAAGCACATGAAGTGCACCTAGTCGATCCTACATAAAGACTTTCCCTTGGCCCTAAAACTCACTAAAATCTAAATAGTTTAGAGTGTCATTAAGGACAAACTCATAGTAGAGTTTCCTTAAAACATATAATGTGATCTCATGGGTATTACATGGTGGATAGTCAAATACCATTTACCATCGATCTCAAAAATTGGTTGTGATTAAGTTATGTACATAATGATGGATTTGAAAATGTTTAGTGGTTATGGGAAATGGGCCATTGGTGGTTAGGTCAATGAATAGGGTGAAAATGGAGGCTTTTGATATTTCTTTGTTCTTGACCTAAAGTGCTAATAATTTTTTAACATAATATGCCCTAAAACTATCCCTATATTAATTTCATCTATCAATTTAACTCATTATAAATTCAAATTGACCTAATAAGGTCTTTATGGAATTGGCTAGCTAGGTGTGGTGGGGGTTGGTGGAAGTGGGATCCCTTATTTTCCTAATAAATCATTGAATTTTAATTTATTTCCCATAATGTTGTCAATTAGAATCTCTTAATTGACAAGGGGTTTTGTGGAATTATAAGATGTTTAGGTGGAGGGATATGAGGAGGAACAAGAGGGTTTTATGAAGGTTTAGGTGGAGGGTTAGGAAGAGGGTTTTTTGGAAGATTAATAGGATGGGATATTCAAAACAAACAAATTACAAATAAAAATTAGGGTTAAATATTGAAAATAATGAAAAATTAGGGTTAACAATTGTAGATTTATAACACTTACCTATTATATGTGGTGTCATAATTGATTAACAACTTCCTAGGATGAACTTGGTAGCTTCTTATCACTCTTTTATCTATCTCACCCAGAATGTGATAATGGAAGCTAGAGGAGAGCATGGAAACTGAAATGCGAAATGATTTTTTTGCATTCATAAATTAGTTTTTAATTTTTTTCATGACACAAGTAATGAGATCATGTTATTAATGCAATCACATTATTATTTAAAATAAAGTAATCACAATATATAAAATGTGATTATGTTATTGCTTGGTAATTACTGAGTCATATTTTAAATAACATGATCACATTAATTAAATAATGTAATAAAATTATTTATTAATGTGATCACATTACCTAAAATGTCCAAAAAAAACCCTCTAACTCCATACACTTACCCTATATGAAGATGTGAATCCATAATTAACATTGACATGTTTTATATTCTATAGGTACATAATCTAATTCTCCAATTATGTGATCTTGGAACTAAAACTTTAAATTTGATTTTGTAACTCCTATATGAATTTACTCATAGTAAGGTTTTGATATTTTAAGGATTCAAAATCACAAATCCTAAGTTATTAAAATTTAACATGCATACATACACCATATACTTTACCCATTGAAGGAGTGATAGCATGGATCTAGCTAGAGGGATGGTAGCTAACATACTCCTTAGGGTTAAGAGGATCTTTTTATCTATACTAATAATTATTTTAATAAAAATAAATTCTAATTTTTAAACTATGGATATTTTGAAATAATAAATCCAAAAAAATAGTAAATCAAGATACCCTAGGTCAAACTAGGGTTTTGATACCAAAGATTAGGCTCACTAAATGGTTATCCCTAAATTTAGATAAATGAGGCCATCTAGGGTTAAAGTGGTTAGATTTTATTTTATACAAAGGTGGTGAACTACCTAATGAATAGGATAATTAATAGAAAACTCAGATAAATAATATTCTAAATTTTATAACTGAGATTATTAAAACTAGTAGAGTATATCTATTGATAGATATTGAAATGAATTAGAAACAAATGATAATTAGGTGGTTTAATGTGTAAAAGTAGTTGTGATCTAGTATAGGCTAGAAGTGAACTAGAATATTATCCTAGAATATTCATCAGTAACTAAGAATATTATTTATATGGCCTCAGAGGCTTATGTTGGATATAGACAGTTATGTTGATGTAGGTATATAACTTTGATGCAAGTGTCCTATATGTAATATTGATTTAAGATGGATGAAAACAATTGTATCCTTTTGGGTTTTTTATCACCTTTCTTATTATTTTTTTAGATTATGTGCACATGTTGTTCCTCTTTTTCAAATGATTAAAACCTAGATCTTCACCTATAAAGTGACTATGGTAAAATGGATTAGTGGGATCATGGTGTTGATTTTACCTAAGGAACCCTATGTAAATTGGAACTTCATACATATCCAATACTCTAAAGATGGATTCAAACTTATGTATTTCTCCCCTATGTGATGCTTTGTATGTGCACAAGGATGTAATGTGTGATAAACAAAGACACGCATTGACTTACCTTGAAAATTATAAAGTATGTCTCATGAACTACTCTTAAATTTATTTAGACCTATGTAAATATTGATCCTATGACTAATATATAAATAGGGATGAATAGGGTAGTTTTTCTCATTCCAATGCTTGATTGCATGCTTCTTGGTATGTTTTATTATGATTTCTAGGTGTTTGCTAGGTGAGGAATAAATGAGGGTTGATATTATATATACCAATTCATTTTTGAAATATCTCACACTAGACCACTTAAGTTGACATTTATGCTATGTATATTTTGTAAATTGGATGACTTTTGGGAACTAGACACTTTATAGGAAAAGTGAAAAATTTCAACACAAGTGTCTATCTAGGATACAAGTGTTTAAGAAGATATAAAATAGATACACGTATAGAAATACTAGTGAATTATAATAATAATGTTTAGAAAATTTTATTTAGTATAGAAGTCCTAATCCCTAGAATAATAATAATGGTCAGACTAAGAGATATACATTATGCACAAAGAGATAGTGGATGTAGGTTTTTTAGTAGTGGGAAGGCCCATAACTAAAAGGTATAGTAATGATAGGTATTTTACAAGTGTAGACAACTAAGGTACTACATAAATCATATTTTGGTATCTAAAATATCAAATTATTACTTTATTCTATTATAAAAACCTTTATAAAAAATTATTTTAGCAATTTATTATTTTATGTTTATCAGAGTAACATACCAATGGAGGTCACTGCAGGTAGTAGTACCTTAGGGGATCTATCTAAGAATCTATTAGGGGATAGTCCATCCAATGGATGGAAGAAGACACTCATGGGTGAAAAGATGTGTCCATCAAAAGGCATGTCAATCCTCCCTTTTCTCTTGGAGGGTAAGGCATTGAGTATCCCAGATGATCTGGTGGAGGAAATAGTGGCATCCATGGACCTTACGCTGGTTGGTAAGTTTTTTTATTTCCATCATAATATCAAAATGCTTAGAAGATGGATTTTATCTAGGTGGAAATTCAAAGGTAGTGTTTCAATCACAGCCATGGCTAGAGGTCTATTCCTTTTTAGATTTATGAATAGGAAGGACATGATCACTACCCTTGCTAGAGGTCCCTAGCTATTTGGACCACATTCTCTAGCCTTATGCTCATGGAAACCAAGATTTGATCCTAACTCTGACCTCAATAAGACAACACCTACTTGGGTAAGATTACCAGGATTCCCTTTGGAATTCTAGGATGAAAAAATCTTCACAGCCATTGGCAATTCTATTATTTAATATGTCACCTTAGATCATATAACCAAAACTAAGTCCAGATGTGTGTTTACTAGACTCTGTGTTAATGTTGAAATAAATAAGACTCTCCCTACATCCATTGAGCTTAACTCTAAATATGGAACCTGGACTCAGCCAATTACTTATGAGAATGCTACCACTATCTATCCAATATGTAAGAGGAAGGGACATATAATGACACAATGCAAAGTGAAACAAAGGGGGATGAAAGAGGATTCTCAGAATGTAGAGGAGGAGAAAGCAAACAACAAGCAGGAAATAGAGAATAATGTGGAAATTCCTGACAATACAGGAAAAGGAGAGGAGGGGAAGGGAAAGGAGGCTACCCCTAGTAGTGAAGGTGAAGTTGTCCCAAAGAAAAATATAGGATTAGATGATAGTCAAAAGGCTATAGAAGAAGGAGAGGAGGAGAAGAGAAAGAAGGATATCATCAGTAGTGAGGGAAAAGAGGTCCCAAAGGAGAATATAGTATCTGACAATAGTCACAAGGCCACATTTAACATAGTCTACACTTTAGAAAAATAGACTAATATGTTTAAAGAAGGGGCAGAAGGGGACCTTTTGCTAAAGGAAGACAATGAAGATGACACAGTTTCAAGGATTGGATAGGAAGAAGTAACACTTGAAAGTCACACTCAATGAGTACCAGATCCACAGTCAAATACAAACTTTTTTCGTGATCTGGAAGATGGAGGCCAGGTAGGAAACTACTTGGCCACATGGGTAGTAGGACAAGATGGAAACAATGAATAGGAAGAATGGGTTACCCAAAGAAAAATATCTAGAAAGGTAAAAAATATGTAGATGTTGGTACTGAGACCAAATAAGGGAGGCCAACCCTAAGGGAAACAAGACAAAGAGAGATTGCTAGGGAGATTACTAGTGAAAAATAGAAAACACTGGAGTCCCAACCCTCCAAACTCTCTAAATGAGAATATTATCATGGAATTTGAGGGGCTTTAATAGTCCCTCAAAGTAGTTTGAGGTTAAAAACTGCATTTTAGATAATAAACTAGATATTCTATTACTCCAAGAAGTCAAGATGAAAGAGGAGAATTTTGTGAAAATTGCTGACTATATATGGCCTAAGGCGGCTTTTTGTATTAGTCCTGCTGAAGGGACTTCAAGAGGGATTGTCACTATGTGGAATAATGCTAAAATCCAAGGATCTCTTATGGCCCATCATAAACACTTTTTGATTACCAATTTTTCCATGAATTCCTTGAACTGGACGTTGGTAAATGTTTATGCACCGAATAACAGAGCTTTGAGACAAAAATTATGGATAGATTTGAGTAGCTATAGGCATAATCCTCTGGATTCTAAATGGATGTTAGCTAGAGATTTTAACACACCTTTGTACCATTTTAAAAAATAGGGTGGAATTACTGATTACTCGGACAACATGTTCGACTTTGCTAAATTCATCAATGATTGGGGATTATTGGACATAGAGCTGCAGAACCAAAATTTTACTTGGACCAATAGAAGAAGAGGAGATCAAATGAGTCAAGTTAAATTAGATAGATTTCTGATATCAAGTAATTGGAATGATTATCAGAATATGTAGGTGTAGGCTCTACCAAGAACCATGTTTGACCACTGCCTGATTATCCTCAATTGGAGAGATCAGGGACATCACAGACCTCCTCCATTCCATTTTAAAGTTATGTGGATTAAACACAAATGTTTTAGACAAATGGTGGCTCAATGGTGGAATATTTCCATTCAAGGTACTCTCATGTTTAGAATAGTCAAGAAACTCTAGCACATTAAACAAGAAGTTTATGGCTGGAATATATATAGTTTTGGGTAGGTTTTCCAGCAGAAGAAAAATATAATGGGAAAACTCAAGGCTATTCAGCAACTGATTGATCAAGGGGATGACTTTGAGGGCACCTTAGAAGAAGAGAATAGTTTGTCTTCAGAATGGAAGAATCTGATGGAAAGGGAAGAGGTTTTCTGGAAGCAAAAATCCCGTGTTCAATGGCTCAAAGAGGGTGATAGGAACACTACTTTTTTTCATCTCTCAGCTATGAAACATAAAAAATCCAACTAATAAATAAGCTTGTCTTGGATAATGGAGACATTATTACTAAGGATAATGAAATAGGGGAGCAAGCCAGGGTGTTCTTTCAGAATCTACTTACGGAAGAAAACAATAATGATAGAACTGATAGATCTATGAGTCAATTCATTGATAAAATCCCCTATTTGATAATAGAAGACAATCTAGAAATGTTAAAACATGTATCTGATGAAGAAGTACATGCTATTTTATTCTCCATGGGCACTTTTAAAGCCCTGGGTCCTGATGGCTTTCCTCTTATATTCTTTCAAGAATATTGGGAGATTTTTGGAGTGGACCTCACAGCTGCAGTTCGTGATTTTTTTAGATCTAGAAAACTTTTGAAACAAGTCAATAATACCTTCATTGTACTTGTTCCTAAAAAATATCAACCTTTACACCTTGATGATTTTAGACCCATTAGCTTATGCAACACTGTGTATAAGATATGTACTAAACTGTTGGTTTTGAGAATTCAACCCTTGCTTGACAAAATTATTTCTCCTACTCAAAAAGGTTTCATCTTGGGCAGATAGATTCTTGATGCTATGATCACCACACATGAGACTATCCACTCCATGGATAAGAGTAGAATCCCTAGGATAGCCCTCAAGCTTGATATATCCAAAGCTTATGATAGAGTCTCATGGACTTTTCTATTCCAAGTGATTAGAAAATTTGGGTTTAATAATAAATTGTCTTGCTTATCATGGAATGCGGTCTCTTTTGCTAAATTCTCAGTGCTGGTTAATGGCATTCCTAGAGGATTTTTCCTCCTCCTTGAGAGGAATTCGTTAGGGAGACCCTCTCTCCCCGTACCTATTCATCATTATGGCTGAGGCACTGGGAAGATACATATAAGCTGATATAGTTTCAAAAAAACTAGTAGGCATCAAACCTACCTCTTCCCTTCATCCTATGGTTATACAGTAGTTTGTGGATGATACCATCTTATTAAGTATCTCATCAGTGATCGAAGCTAGAAGATGGAAGAATATACTTAATGATTATGCCAGAGACTCGGGACAAAGAATAAATTTCTAGAAAAGCAATGTGTACTTCAACACTCCCAATGAACTTAGACATATAATCATTAATATCTTAGATTGTGTTGAGGCTGGCCTACCAGCTACCTACCTAGGTCTCCCACTCTCAGTCAAAGAGGTATCTTCAAGTTTTTGGAATGGTATTGTGGAACGTACATAGAGGAAACTTCTTGGGTGGAAGGGGAAACTACTCAGTAGTGTGGGTAAGCTGCAACTTCTTCGGACATCCTTGCAAGGTATTCCTACTTAATTCATGTCTCTTTTTAAAATTCCTACATATTTTTCTAAAAAGATAGAATATATCCAAAGGAAATTTTTATGGATGGGAGTGGAAGACAAACAAAGAATGTCTCTAGTCAGATGGGAAAAAGTGTGTCTCCCAAAATCTCATGGTGGACTTAATATAAGATCCATCAGGAAAATGAATAAATCCCTCCTCTCAAAAGTTAGTTGGAATCTGATTCACAACAAAAATGAGTGGGGGGAAATAATGTATGCCAAATACATGCATAGCATTGATGATTCTAACTTTCTTCAATAGGCAGGATTACCCCAGGGGTTTGTGATATGGAATAAAATGCTAAAAAGTAGAAGTCTTTTCAAACAAGGAATTAGGTGGAAGCTTGGAAATGGTTGACAGATTAAATTCTAGGAGGATAATTGGTTAAGGGACAAGCCTCTCATCTCCCAAGGAAACTATGGAGAAATTATAGGCCTGACTACTCAGTTCTTTGGTGATAGGGTTAGTGATTATATGGAAAATAGCAATGGGATAAGGAGCTAGAAAAACCTTTTGGATTGCTGTGTGCACAAGCCTAAGCTTATCCCAATAATTTGGGAGATCTAACAATGTGTTTAGGAGATCAAAATTCCACTCTTCCCTCGGGAGGATGAATAATACTGGTGGCTGGATAAGAATGGATCGTTCTCTATCAAATCTGCCTATCATCTGCTTACACCTAAAGCTTAGAATAAGGAGGTATGGAAAAAGGTTTGGAATCATAAAATCATTCCTAAGATTAACTTGTTTTGGTGGGCTGCTACCCATAACAAAATCCTTACTCAGGACAACCTTCAAAAGAGGGGGTTTACTTTGGTCAACAGATGTTTTCTGTGTGGTTCTAAAGAGGAATCAGTTTCACACCTATTCATACACTATGAGTTTACCCAGGATTTATGGGGCAAAATACTTAACAACTTTGGCATTGAATGGGTTTGCAATTCTAACCTTAAATAAGTAATTCTCAGCTGTAACTCAACCTTCACACATCCCTAGATTAAGGAACTATGGAAGCAAGCTCTACCATGCTTGAGCTGGACTTTATGGAAAGAGCAAAATCACAAAATTTTTAGGGACACTACTAGAAATGCTACTCAAGTGTTTAACTCCTTTGCTAGGACCATATTGGAAAGTGTTACAATAGCTCATATTAGTGTTATGGAGAAACCCCTATCTAAATTTGAAATTCAAATTACTGCCAAATGGAAGGTTTTAAACCTTATCCCTGGGCATGATAATTCCAAAATTCTTCAGAGACTTCATACTAAATGGATACCACCTAAACCTAATTGGATGAAACTCAATTTTGATGGGGCATCCAAGTTGAGTGGTAAAGCAAGTGGAAGAGGAATAATAAGAAATGAAAAAGGAGGGATGTCTACTGTCTATGCTGGTGGCATGGGTTGCCAGAGCAATAACTATGCTAAAGCTATGGCCTTACTTTGGGGATTAAAGTTAGCTATATCCCTAAGAATTAGAAATTTGAATATTCAAGGAGATTCTAAGTTGATCATAGATGCCGTTAATAAAGCATCCAACATTGGTATCCATCTAAAAGACATCATTATAGACATCTAGTTTCTTTTACAAAAGTTTTCTGAAGTTGAGATTACCCACACCTACAGAGAAGGTAACAAGGTCATTGATGCTTGTGCCAACCTTGGTCAACAATTCTTAGGATGGAGGGTATGGTGACAAGGGGCTCATATACCCCCAAACATTACAAAGATCATTTAGAAGGAGATGACGGAGCATGAATGATGCACATTGATGATGAAGGTAGCTTTTGAAGGTAGTCCACATGGAGAAGGCCATTATGGATCATGGAAGTGGTGGGTAATCTAGGGAATGCTGACAATGCGGACAATGAGAATCTTAAGGATCTTGTGAATTCTATAGTTATGTAGTTTCTTCCTTTCTGACTCTAGTATTTCTAGTGTTTTGTTTTGCTTCTGACTTTGTTTCTTGGCTATGCCATTGGTTCAGTGCTGGCATCTTTTGTTTGCCAGCCTTCCTATCTTTTTTAACTGTATAGGGCTCGGCCCCTGGTTTTCCACCTTAATTAATCAAAAACATATCATTTTTATTTCATACATTAATGTATATAAATAAGTGACTTTGGTTAAAAATTATATTTGAATGGCACTAGTATTGGATATTAAATTAATTAATTTGAACATTTAAAAAAAAATGGATTTGACTCAATGGCTCTAAATTTAAAATAATATATTATATGCAAATTACAAAGCACACCAATCAAATTTTATTGTGTTTGACTTCAATGGTGTTTTAATTCATATAATTCATAAAAAAGAAGTTGATGTAAACAATATCAACATATTAGGTTGTATTGATCTCAAAATAAAATACAACTCCCTTCAACAAAACTTAAATGATTTCTTGGACATGTTTATTTATTATCAAAACTGGTATATGGACATCGACTAATTACAACAATTTAAACAAATTAATGATTTCATCACTTAAAGAAAAAAATGGAAGAAAATAAAATTTAAATTATATATCCTCAAGAATATTTTGAATTAGATCATCAAGATGATTATAAAGGTTTTAGAAACACTGTAATATTTTACAAACAACTAGAGTTAGTTTGGAAACATAGCAAGGGTCTATATAATAAATTCGATATAATGATAATTGATGACTCTTACAATAAAAATATTCATAGTTATAAGGGAAATTATATCATTGAAAATACATTTATTATTATTATTATTATTATTATTATTAATATTATTATTATTATTATTATTATTATTATTATTATTATTATTATTATTATTAGTAAGATAATTTTGTGTTGCATGAATTATGGCCAATGTGGCATTGTGTAAAAGATGTCACAAATGTAAGGTAAGCAATGAATAGATTGCATTAAGTGTTAAATAAAATAATTATTTTGTAAATTTTATATTTATGGTATGAAAAAATTATATTTCCACTATTTTATGTAAACTATTTAAAACTAATTAAATGTTTCATTGATTATATGTATTATAATTTTTATGTTTAAAATGTTACATGGATTTATTTGTCATAAATTCTTTGCACTAATTGTTACACATATATGCATGATATATATTCATCACACTAAATGTTCCATGGATAGTTGTGTTATTTTTCCTATACTTATATTAGTCATAATTTATTCTCACTAAATGTTACATGAATATTTGTGGTATTGTTGACCATTTTTGGTCTCGTGGGCAAAAATCAGTCCCCCTTCTCTTTTATTTTCATTTCCATGCCCATAAATGAAGGATAATGTAGAAATATACATCTGCAACACATTTTTTCCTTCTTGGCATGAAAAAGGCTCAACTTCAAGCATTTGGTGTGAAAAGAACAGGCCGGGTTGAAAAGAGTGGTTATGTAGGAATTTGCAAGGGAGAAAGTAAACCATTTTAGAGGGTTTTAATTAGCAAAAAAGACTAATTTCAAAAGCCCAAAGGATCATTTTCAAAAGCTCAAAGGTTAAGCAACCCTTGTGGAGGGCTGGCGATGAGCAAAATGGACCATTGTAAAAGCTCTGAAGGGTAACTTTGGACTTGATTTACCCTTGCGGAGGGTAGCTGGTCAAGGAGCCCAAAAAGGACTTGCCCTTCAAGAAAGACAAGGCAAAAGATAGGCAAAGACAAAGGTTGAATTTCTTTGGTAAAAATTCCCAAAGGAATTCCTTCAAACATTTTGTCTAAATAAATTCACAAAGCAAGTCGCCGAATAAAGAGATCATAATTCAAAAATATTTTTGTGGCAAAATGTCTGAAGGAATTCCTTCAGACATTTTAATGAAGGATTTGAAAAGCTGAGGTAGTCTGAAAGACCCCAACGGGTAGGTGCCCTTGTGGGGGACTCTCAATGACCATGAAAGGGACCTTTCTCAAAGCTTGAAGGGACACCTTCCCTTTGGGAGAGTTCAAAGACTAAGATAGGTCAAAGGAACACTTCAAAAAGAAAGCCAAGAGCTAAGAAAGCCAAAAGAATTGACCAAGGGGTGACGGGCTTGAAGACATCAAAATTGAGCATCGTGAACTAGCCATTGGAATCCAGACATCTGATGACATCCTTGTAGATGTCAAATTTAGGGCAATAGAATAGCCATTGGCTTCAAATGGTGATGGGCGCATGAACATCAACTTTACGACAATGAAATAGCTATTGATCTTTAAAGGTTTGAGCATGAAACTAAAGGAATTCAAAGGCCTTAGGGCCAAAGGGAAGAGACTGCTAAGAAAGGAGCCTAAGGAGCTAGCAAAAGATGAGAAGATAGCCCCAAGTGCTCACAAGGCTAGGAAAAGACAAAGCTAGGAAGAGACAAAAATAATAAGGAAATATGGGAACAACCCAGGTGTTAAAAGGAAAGCATCAGCAGAGGAGTTATTCTAGCAGTTGAAATATTCTCCCCTAAGTGGTCATCAAGGAGCATAAATAGTGAATGATGCAGCCTATTTTTCCTCATTTTGCATTAATGAGTAGACAACCACGTGAATCTCTTTAAGAAGTAGTCTTATTTGTAGACAAAAGGGGTAGCCTTGTCATTAAAACAATTAGGTGACTTATGCTTCTGTAGTAGCATTTAATACATTTAAAGCACTAAATTCAAGACTGGCAACTATACAACATAGTTCTATTAGGCCATTTCTAGAAGGATGATATTAGCATCAATGACTTCCTCTTTCTAAGGCATTCAATGTAGCATGGGTCATTTATTTTCCAAAAAGTGTCAAAGTCTTTTCCAAAAGGCTATATATTGTAATCTCTCATTTTAGAAAAAATATCTCTTAGCTTGTAAGGTGGAGCTCTGTCAAAATTTACCTTAAATAAAAAAGAAGCATTTTTGCCTCCATTTGAGCTTGAAATTTTGCATATGTCTATGGCTTTGTCTTGTGTTAAGTAATTTTCCTTCATGCTTTCATAGAATGATTCCAACATGTCTAGTGTATTGTGAGTTCTTCTTTTGTAGGTTAGCCAAAAGTGTCCACAACAGAGTATAGGCACATGTGAATAGGCTTCCATAGTGTGTCTTAGAACACCTTTGGTAGTTCTTCCTCCTTGTATCTCCAAAGGACCCCTAGCTCACTAATGTAGAAGAATTTCTCATATCAAATGAAGTGTATATCAACTTGTTCTTGGTGGAAAGTGTATGTTCAAGCTAAGTAGATCAACCATGTTTTGGTGCATCACCATTTAATCTAGGCTCTATTTTTAGTAATCCTTATTTCTTTTCAACCCCCCCTTATATATATATTAGAAATAGTATTGGAATAACTTAGAGATGCATCAAAGGGAGCTAACTCTTATCTAGAGATTCTCCCCTCAGTTTTACCAGACCTACAGGAAAGAGAGGAGTCTCCATTATGTCACGTGGAAGATAGAAGCTCAGCCTTCTATCAAGGGTGCAATCCACAACATCAATAGTTTTTGGCATGCCTGGTGGGACCTAGTTTTAATGCTCAGAAAAGTTCTAGGATTGGTGTTGGTCTTGTTATAGCAAGAATGAACCACTAATCTAGCATCTATGTTTTAATGAGGTGATTGTGGGATCAGTTTTATCTAAAGAGTTGAAGAATTTTGGTGTGTTCTTCAACTAACTAGCCTTTGGAGGCTTTTCATCAACACCAATGGTGACTCTAAGTTGAATCAGCTGGTTAAACAGTCCTAATGCCACTAGTAAATCATATTTTGGTATGTACAATTTTATTACTCAGAACCATGGGTCTTGTGTTCCTTCATATAGTTTTGATCAAGCTTAGGTTGTTCATGGAATCATCTCAAGCAACAAGGATGCATATGATTATGATTTTTTCCCTTTGTAGGCTGGTGAAATATTTTGGGCTTTGCCTCTTTCTCCTCAATTTGAGTAAGTCCTTGGCCAACCTAGCTATGATCCTTACTAGATTTGTGTTGATCCTTATCAGGTCTAATATGATTAGTCTCAACCCTATCATGAGCTATATTAGTCTTGTGCCTAATCTTCTTAATGTGTTACTTCTCCTACTCAACCTAATCTTTTTGCCAATTATCCCATTTCCACCTTCAAACAAGCACTACTGGGATATGAAAAGTATGTAGTGGAGCTTGACACTAGAAGGGGATGTGGCTAAGAAATTCTTGATCATAGTGAGAAATGCATTAGATCTGGTTAAGAGTGAATGGAATCTTATTGAAAGAGCTAATTGGTAAAGGATTAAAAATGAGATGCTAGATGTGAGTGGTTTGATTGCATCTTTGGAAGAGAGGTTGAGTATTCATGAGAGGCAGCCTTACCAAGTCCATCAATCTACATACCCACTACCACAAGTTTCATATCAGACATACGTCGTCCCTACTCATGAGCCAAGTCAAGAATGTCAAATTCCTTTCCCCAATCATGTTGAGGAGAGTTTTAAAATAGTAAATCTTGTGTTTAAGGCCAATCTTGATAAGCAAATTGAATTGGCAAATCTTAAAATGTAGCAGTCTATGTTGGCAGTAAGGGAAGTGGAATCCAAACCCTCACTACCCTCTCACATTATAGCCCCATCACCCCAAAAGGAGACTTCCAGTCCTAAGATCATGAACTAGAGTAAAGTAGTTGAGTCATGGTGCAACAAGGAGGAGAAAGACATTATCCAAGAGTGTGAGGTACAAAATGAGGCTAGTCATTTTCAAGTCCCTCCCACCCTTGCTCAAGAAGCTTCTTGTACTCCATGGCAGCCTTCATGTACTCCCATTTTCCATGATGATTCTTATGAGCTCCAAGAAAGACTCTTTTAGGATAATCTAACTAAGCAAATTGAGGAATTAGAGGCAAAGGTGAGGTTGCTTAGTGAAAGAGAGATGGAGGTTTCAGACCTTAGAGAGGAGCCTACATGGAAAGACACCCCTTTTACCAATCCTCAAGCTAATTTTGATATTGATGAAGTCTTGGTCAAGTGGAGAGATGAAAATCAAGTGATTTTGGCCCAAGGTCTGCCCCCGTTTTCTCATAATTTTTCAAAGAAATCCCCTACTTTCCATTCCCTACCTGATTTTGACAATCCTTATGTTCCACCTCTTTGCCCAGTAGATGAAGAATGTTTCTCTTGTGTTGAGGAATCCATCTTAAAGGAAGAAAGTGAATAGGAGTATGATCAATTAATGACTAATTAGGGAGACTTCATGAGTGCATATGAGGAGGAGATCACCATAGGTACCCCTTTGATGAATAAGAAGACAAGTCACAAACTTTTACCTCTATCTCTGATGAGGAAGATATGATCTTTGACTCTTCTCTCACTTTACAAGACATCATGGAGGAACATGGATAGATTATTGATCATGTTTTAAATAATTTGTTTGAAGTCATTGGGGCAAGTTAAACTCTTGTTCAAGGAGGTTATAAGTTGGCTAAGGGTGGAGAAGGCAACATTGGGACTCAAATAAGTATTCAAAGGGGCTGCAAGCTTTTAGATTTATCCTTTCAAGAGTTCAGTGAATCTAAAGATGATATTTTTGAAGTCATCAAGGAGGATAACCATGCCATGGAACCCAAGTTGGAGGATGATCAGGAGGATGTCTTTGAATAACTAGAGACTCTAGTCTTTGATCAGGAAAAAGAGAGGCTTGTCCATATTGAGGAAAGCTTTGAAGAAGTGAGTCTTGCACAAGAAGGTGATGTTCTGTGGGATGAGAAATCAGTCTGTGATCTCATTTTAGACATCAAAATAGTCACCCTTCTTCAAGAAATCCATGATCAAGAAGAAGATGAGTTTGAAAGCATCTTCAATGAGGTAAAATGAGACAAGCCAATCCATGATGCATCAAAGGGCTTATGGTGATGAGCCAGTAGCCATTGATTTCTTAATGAAACACACTAGCATGAAGGACCAGTAGGAGGCAAGCTTCCAAAAAAAATATGAGTACATATATGTTGGAAGCATGTTTGCCCTCGATTCATTTTGATATGAGCCAATAAAGGTGGCAGGCAAGAAGAGCAAGTCATCAGATCTCCATTCCATTTAGCCACTTGTCTGGCACCATAAGTTTTCTTGCCATGAATGAGACTTAAGAAGTTTTTCCTTTAATCTAAGAGGGATGCAAATATACTTGGTTAGCTATACATAGTAGTTTGCTTTTATTTTTTCTTTCCCTATTTTCCCTATGTGTTGTTTGCACTAGTGTTTTTTAGTCTTGTGTGTGTTTTCCTTTGTGTTTGGGGTAAAATCTTCATGATTGATTCTTGTATCTCTCAGTGCTATTTATAAATTTTTCAAGCTACATTCTAACTCTGTGTCCAATGGACTTTGAGGCTACTAGTTTCTTAAGCATAACAAGCATGCTTCCCCTGGGAATCACCAAATTGTTGACCATTTTTGGTCTTGTGGGAAAAAATTGGTCCCCCTTCTCTTTTCTTTCCATTTCCACACCTAGACATGAAGGATAATGTAGAAATCTACTTCTGCAACACACTTTTTCCTTCTTGGCATGAAAAAGGCTCAACTTCAAGCATTTGGTGCGGAAAGAATAGGCTGGGTTTAAAAGAGTGGTTATGCATGAATTTGCAAGGGACTAAGTAAACCATTTTAGAGGGATTTTAATTAGAAAAAAAGACTAAGTTCAAAAGGCCAAAAGATCATTTTCAAAAGGTCAAAGGTTAAGCAGCCCTTATGGAGGGCTGGTGATGAGAAATATGGACCATTACAAAAGCTCTGAAGGGTAACTTTGGACTTGATTTACCCTTGTGGAGGGCAGCACGGTCAAGGAGACCAAAAAGGACTTGCCCTTTGGGAAAGACAAGACAAAATATAGGTGAACACAAAGGTTGAATTTCTTTGAGCAAAATGGCTAAAGGAATTCCTTCAGACATTTTGTCTGAAAAAATTCACAAAGAAAGTCATCGAACAAAGAGATCATCATTTAGAAAGATTTTCATGGAAAAATGTCAAAAGGAATTCCTTTAGACATTTTATCTAAAGGATTTGAAAAGTTGAGGCAGTTTGAAGGATCTTAAAGGGTAGGTACCATTTTGGGGGACTCTCAACAACCGTGAAAGGGATCTTTGTCAAAGCCCAAAGGGATACCTTCCCTTTGGGAGGGTTCAAAGACTAAGCCCAGTCAAAGCAACACTTTGAAAAGAAATCCAAGAGATAAGAAAGTTGAAGGAATTGACCAAGGGGTGATGGACCTGAAGACATCAAAATTGAGCATCGTGAACTAGCCATTAGAATCCAAACATCTGATGACATCCCTATAGATGTCAAATTTAGGGCAATAGAATAGCCACTGGCTTCAAATGGCAATGGGTACATGAACATCAACTTTATGACAATGAAATAGCCATTGATATTTAAAGGTTTAAGCATGAACCTGAAGGAATTCAAAGGCCTTAGGTCCAAAGGGAAGAGACCACTGAGAAAGGAGCCTAAAGAGCCAACAAAAAATGAGAAGATAGCCCTGAGTGCTCACAAAGCCAGGAAAAGACAAAGCCAAGAAGAGACAAAAATAAGAAGGAAATATGGGAGCAGCCCAGGTGTCAAAAGGAAAGCATTGGCAAAGGATTTATTCTAGTTGTTGAAATAGTCTCCACCAAGTGGTCATCAAGGAATGCAAATAGTGAATCATGTGGCCTATTTTTCCTCATTTTACATTAATGAGTAGAAAATTGCATGAATCTCTTTAAAAAGTAGTCTTATTTGTAGACAAAAGGGGTGGCCTTGTATTTAAAATTGTCAGGCGACTTATGCTTCTATAGTAGCATTTAATACATTTTAAGCGTTAAAGTCAAGACTGGTGACTACACAACATGGTTCTGTTAGACTATTTCTAGAAGGATGATATCAGTATCCATGACTTCCTCTTCCTAAGGCATTTAACACAGCATGGGTCATTTTTATTTTCCAAAAAGTGCCAAAGTCTTTTCCAAAAGGATATATATTGTAATCTCTCATTTTAGAAAAGAGATCTCTCAGCCTGTAAGGTGGAGCTCTGCCAAAATTTACCTTGAATTAAAAAGAAGCATTTTTGCCTCTATTTGAGCTTGCACTTTTGCATATGTCTATGGCTTTGTCTTGTGTTAAGTCATTTTCCTTCATGCTTTCAAAGAATTATTCCAGCATGTCTAGTGTATTGTGAGTTCTTATTTTACAGGTTAGCCAAAAGTGTCCACAACAAAGTATAGGCACATGTGAATAGGCTACCATAGTGTGTCTTAGAACACCTTTGGTAGTTATTCCTCCTTGTATCTCCAGAGGACCCCTAGCTCACTGATGCAATAGAATTTCTCTTATCAAACGAAGTGTATATCATCTTGTTCTTGGTGGAAAGTGTATGTTCAAGATAAGTAGATCAACCATTTTTTAGTGCATCACCATTTAATCTAGGCTCTATTTTCAGTAATCCTTCTCTCTTTTCAACCCCCCCCCCCCCCCCCCCCACCTTTATATATATATTAGCAATAGTACTGGAATAAATCAGATATTTATCAAAGGGAGATAACTCTTATCTAGAGATTCTCCCCTCAGTTTTGCCAGACCCACAGGTAAGAGAGGAGTCTCCATTATGCCATGTGGAAGACATAAGCTTAGCCTTCTATCAAGGGTGCAATCCACAACATCAATAGGTATTTTGTCTACACTTATAGGTAAAGGTAATAAAATATAAAAACTGTGATAAATGTTTCATGGATGTTTTTGATATTTGACTTTCATTTATACATAAGGAAATAAGAAATAAAAATTTGTGATAAATTTTTCACATTTATCATGGCAAGTTTTGAATCAATTACATTATAATAAAATATTAAATTCTACCATGATTTGTAACAAAATGTTGAATTGATTCAACAATTAGAATCTAGTAATTATATCATGATAAAATATTAAATATTATCATGATTTTTAATAAAACATTGAATTGATTCAATAAATCAAATTCAATAATCTAATGTTTAACACTAAATTCTAGTAGCCTTCAAATTGGAATCTGAAAAATATGATTCTAATACCAAAAAACACTAAATTGGAATATAATAATAGAAATATATAATTCATATATTTGATACTATGAAATTTAGTAAAGACACATTGGGTTTTAATCTAGACTGGAATATGTCTAGATTTAATAAAGTGACGGTTAATATAAAGTGCACAAGCATAACTCTTGGATAGAAATGTCAAATATTACAAATAAATGTACTAGTCCCTTTCTTTTTCAAATGATATATATATATATATATATATATATATATATATATATATATATTCCACATTATATATTTATCATATTTAATGATATGAATGATATTCTCTCTCTTCATTTGGAAATTGTAAATGATACAATTAATTTATCTACTTCTTTTGAAATATTACAAGATGAAAATAATTGCAAATCACAAATCCAATATGATAACATAGGTTTACATTTACAAATAACAGATAATTATTTATTATGTAATGATTTCACATAATCCTAGTAAATGTGAAATGTATAACGATAACAATTTTAATATTATTCTCTACATATTCAATCACTAAAACCTACTAATTAGAATTTCATGACTCTAATCCTATACAATTTTAGAAACATAAGATAATCCATGATCCTCAAGTATATAACAATTTTTTCTTAGAATCCAATCCATAAACATGTAATGACAATTGTCATTATCCTCTTATACCAATGTTTAAAATGGATAATTACTTACAACCCATAATCAAACCTTTCTAAACAACAATTATTCCTATGGTTCATATTGTATTTATGATGCATGCCATTAGATACCTCCAAAACAAGATTAATAATATCACATTACAAACTAAATCATGTTGTTCAAATATTAGAGATGATTTTATCATAGGACAAACCCTTACACAAATTGTATTTGAGTATCCACATCCAATTTATTTTTAATGACTACACTATCATTGTTTAATGGTTGTGGAGATTCTTGTATTCATATAACACTATATACCCTTAATTTTTGAGATTGGCTGAATGGTGAAGATATATTACTTAAATATTTTCATATAAGTCCTATAATAGAATATTAATATTGGTTATATAGTCTACCTAGTGGCTCCTTATCTAAATTTAAAAATTTAGATGCATTCTTAACTAATTATCATAAGCATATGATACTCAAACATAAATTATAACATATATAAAATGTGTAATAATGTCACAATGATCTCATTGAATACCATATCCTATGGTTCAAAAATACTTTGCACTCTCTAACTTATCACCCTCAAACCTGGAAAAGTAGTCTATCTTCAATAAGGGTATTTTATCTCCATTCAAAGAAATGGCCATGCATATAATCTACACCTAATTTAAAAATTTATTCATGGATGTATTAAAATATGCATGTGAGATAGATTACACAACAAGAATGGCTAATCAATAATAATAATAATAATAATAATAATAATAATAATAATAATAATAATAATAATAATAATATACAATCAAACAACCATTTATCAATGTAACATTTCAAGAAAAGAATCCAACTTGAAGCATTAATAAAATAGGTAAATTAATCATAATGGTTATAATCAATAAGTAATGGGTCAAAGTAACAAAAAAGGAAAGGAAATGGTTTAAAAATCACCCCCTAAAGTGAATAAACCTACCTTCAACAATAATACATCACTCTAGTTTTAAAAATTAAAAGATTGACCACATGATATTCTACATTTATTGTTGGATAAAATGTAATCACTCTCCCTCCTGATTATTATCACCCTCCTCATAATAATGAACATATAAAAGGAAATTATTTTTTCACTTTCAATATAATTAATAGACATCATAATAATTATTTTTATTCATTTTGATGAAATATTACAAAACTTACTCAGAAACGGATCATCACATTTCAAAGAAATATAATCAACAATAAAGATAAACAAATCCATGCTAATAACACATCTATAATCTTGATAGAAAATCAAAAATATCATAATACATATCAAAGAAAAATTAAATTAATAGACAAATATAAGTCTAAAATGGAGGTACAAAAAGTAATAATTACATGGGAAAACATCTTTATATAGCCACAAATACAATATTTTAGGATAGCTATGATTGCTGAAAAATTCACATTTCTATCAAGATGGTCCAGTCATTCATTAGTTTGCATTTAATTTTCATACATAAATATATTAAATTTTTTAATAACCTATTTAATTTTTTCATATATTAACTTCCCCATTTATCAAAACTCAAAATACCAAATGCATTATTATAACAATGTATAAATCTCAAAAGACATATAATATCAAACTACCACATGCATTACTCTATCAATGTATAAAGCATATCTAAAAAACATATGTAAAACTAAATAGTAAACATAATTATAAAATAAGAACAAGTAGATAAAATTTATATTCATTAATCCATTCATTTATAATGGACTCATTTTCTTGTCCATCTCCATCTCCCTTGGATCTACATTACTACCCTCTACCAAAAATCAATTGCATCAAGAAGAAACTCTATTATCAATCATCATGATCTCAAACACAATTAAATAAATTTATCTTGATATTAATTTAGATTCACATGAACCTATATTTTTGGCTTCTCTCACTAATACTTCAAATATTCCTTGAAAACATATAGCATAGATTAGTTGGTAGAGTTGGAGGTGGCATTTTTTACCTCATGAGATTTGATCTCAACTGATCACACTCAATGAGGGAATGCCACTTAGTCACCAAATCCTCATGGTCTAAAACCATCAAAACATAGGCTACCATTTCTATCACTACATGATCAAACAATAAAGCTTTCTCTCCCATAATATTTCTAACTCATTCAAATAGTCCATTAAAAATTACATCACTAGGCCTATGACATGTGATAATCTAGAAGGATGTCTCTATGATAATTAACCAATAATAATCACCCATTGTAAGAAATAAAATAAATATTTAAAATCCATGAGTAATTTTGTCTCAACTAATAAAACTATATACCAAACACTAAAGTACACATATACTTACTTATAGGTGGACCCTAAGGATTAACTAGAGTATAACCACCCACATCTACTACACCTTAGGTTGCCAGAGCATACACCACTACTGAGAACAAAATAGGACACTTGTGGGCTGAACCAAACATGTATAATCAGGGTTAAAACTTTCATAATTAGTATTAGGTGTCTGAATGATTGGGTTAACATCAAAAAATTGGATAGAGGATAGATATAAATGTGTAAGATGACCTATATCACCATCTCATAGTTGGAACCTAATAGATCAATTCCATTGTGTACCATAGTAATCACATATTAATGGGTGAAAAAATATTACCTCACATGTATAAAATAAAATATTTCATACATGACTAAACACTTTTCATGCAACCAAATGTTAACCTAAATATGTCTCAACTCAACTCTATCTTCTAGACATCCACAAAACCTCTTATAAAG
>JARHVA010000243.1:4460000-4480000 GCA_037957365.1 Torreya grandis
GACAAGTTTGAATTTAATAGGATGGGGTGAATTATGCCTCTATCCTCTAACTAAACTCTTGTTTAGACTTATTTTATTATTTTTATTATAATTTTTCAACTTCAAATATCTACTCTCTCATTTTATTTCTTAATATATCCTAACATATTCAAATAGGAAAAATCTATAGCCAACAAACTCTAGTAAACTATGTCAACATCCACTTACAGCAGACATGTCAAAATTAATTTTTGATAATGTGTTTAATATTGAACCTACAAAATCACCTTCCCTTCTAGTGTTTACAATCAAATAGTCAAAATAATAAACTGGTATCTATGTGTGATTTGAGTATTTTTCCTTCTTAGTATTTTCTAAAAATAATAGTTTCTCTATTTAGTATCCTTGTCAAAATTATAATATTTTAATATTGTGTGTCTTTAGCATTTTTTGATGCCTAAATTTACATCATAGGTTCTCATATTGTTTAAATAACACTTCTCATTTTAGAATTTAGAGAATTCAGCGCAAGAGTTGTAGGTTGTGATAATCCTATTATCTACTGATGGAATAGAGGCAAATTAAGTATATCGTTTCAAAATATTTATCCACTTTGGACTATATCTTTGAAAATAATGAATTAATATTATCTAATGTTAGTGAATTATGATCAAATATTAATCCAAACACTAATCTAGATGAATATTTACAATGGAAATTAAGCTAAAGTGTTTTGGTTAAAAAATAAGTCAAAGGGTAGGGTAAGGTAAAGAAGAAAAATGTTGTTGATCTCTATCTCAGATATCATGATAAATTATGAATGCCCTCCAAGCATGCACTTAAAACCAATGTATGATACAAAATAGCTTAAGGTCAAATCTTACCAAACATTAGGTGAACATCTAAGGAATGTGACAAATAATACAAATAAGAACCAAGATTACTTTAAAGATTTAATATTATAAAAATATAGCTAATGCATATATACAAATGTAAAGAAAATAAAGTGAAGCAAACTAAGGAACCTTCAATTAACCTAGTATTGGCACAAGTTAACAATTTTGTATTCAAAGGTATAAAACAAGAGTTCATAAGAACCATTCAAATTGAAATTCAGAATAGATAATTGAGAGATAAACCATATAAAACATGACACAAACAAAATGAAATAATATTTTTATAATTCCATGCTTGCATTAGTTTCTCAAATTTTTACACAAATTTTGGCTCAAAAACTCCTTCCCCTTTTACAAATGAAAATACTCCTTTTATAGAATACAAGGAAGTATGTTGGTTAGTCATATCCAATTAGAAAAGTACAAGGGTAAGAATAGGTGTCCTTTCTACAAAATCTCTAGAATACATTAAAATTTCCCAAGTGGACTGACCTATAGGCAATATGCTTACAAGTTGCATGTGCATTTATGAAAATAATGTTCTCTTTTCACCCTATTACAAAGCTTATACCAAAAATAATATCCTTAATTAACTTTGCCTTGGGATCTTTATGCTGATGAAATGCCCTATTTCTACTAAAAAACCTTAATTACTCCCTGGTATTGTTCATCAATCAGCTTCAAATTAATAATAGGTTCTATGAATAACTCATCTTCCCAATCATCTAGGTATCCAAAGTCCCTATCATTTCTTCCTAAGGAATCCTTAATGCTCCTTGCCTCAATAATTTTTTCTTATACTTTGAGGATCATATCTATGACCCTATTATTTTCTATCATAAATTTGACTTGGATTTTACTCCTTACTTCTTGTATGACCAAGGTGGTCTCATGCTTGAATTCCTCATCTGTTATGAGACCCATAGGGTAGAGCATTGTTGGTTTAGCAATCATGGTCCCAAAGAATTATTTTATCCTATCTAGTAGCACCTTTTCATCTCCAAAGAGTCTTTCCAAGATCTTGGACCATGTACTCAAACCCTTTATATTGTCTATAATCAATCCCATGGCTATGTTCAAGTGAACTAAGTTGATGGTCTTGAAACCAAGGGTTTGATCCTATACCAAGATGCTGACCAATTCCTTTATTTTGTCATTTGAATTCTAAAATTAGGTGACTAAGCCTTTGGTTTTTGTATCCCACTAGACTAATACATTTTATCTCACATTTTTTGACTTTAGGGAGTTAAAAATATCATATAAAGATGCTTCAAACATATTAATCATGGCATTAATAACTAAAAAAATAACTTGCCTTTCCAAATTATCCTTCTGCTATTGTAGATTCTCCCTCTATTGCTACAAGCCTTTGATGGTAGCCTATAATTTAGATGATTGTGATTGATCCAATTCAAGAACATTTTCCTTAAATATGGGTGTTTAACCAGGTCTTCAGCCTTCAATAGGAGTCAAACCAATAAATGGTTCCACTTTTAAAAAAGTGAATTTTTCTCCTCTAACCAAGGCTTTCTTCTTAGTGAATCTTTATAATCCATTTTTTGTTGGGTCAAACCTAACACCAACTAAGGATTTTTTCACTTAAGGAGAAGGGGTTTTAATTTGTGTTCCACTTGTCTCTCCTAGAGCCATCATTATTTGTTTTTCTTATTTTTTCAAAGCCACAATCCATGGATTAAGCTCATTATGCACATGGATGTTGACAAATTTTATAATGACCCAAGGATGGTGCATGGTATGAATCTTTTGTATCTTTCCATATATTAACCTTTTAGGAATTTTTGGACCATGAATTAGGTTATCATCATTGAAAAGGTTTATCTCACTCAAAGGATGAGTGAAGGTCAACTTAGGCCTCTTGCCTCCTAATAGAACTAAAGCTAGCTCAGCTTTTCTCTTTGGTGGTGTAGCAATAAGGACTAAGTCTAATGCTACTTATTTACCCTTCTCTTTCTCTATCCCCTCAGCTTGAGCTTATTCTTCCTCTAATTAATTGGCACCAGCCAGTATCATTAGGGCATCTTCTATCATTTATTCAAGATCCAATGTTATAATGTCAATTACTTCCATTGATGATCTTAATTCTTTAGGCTAGGCTAAAGATGATGCCACCTCTCCAAGTCTCTTTTCCTCTAACCTTTATGTTTCTATCTATGTCTATTATGGAGGGGGTATATAATATTGACCTGGTAGTAAATGGTACTACTTAGGTCCCATTTTCCATATATCCTCACTTTGCTTCTACTCTCTCAACAACTTAGCCTCTAGTTTAATGTTGTGCTTCTTCAATCTTGCCAATACTTTTATGAATGAATAAGCTTTAGTATACATTATGTCATATGGTCTAGGATAGTTCTCATATGTCTTATTGATATACTTTTCCTTTAAATGTTTATCAACCCTTTTATAGGGGTTCCATTACCTTAACTCATCAAGTTGAAAATTGAAGGAGGTTTTATGTCTAGAGGTAGCATATATATTGTTCCATTTTGAAACATAATCATTCTAATGGTTATGGGTAGGGTGTGAAGTAATCCCTTCATCTTAGTTTTATATGGGCCATCTACCCCATTGTATATCTGATATGCCACTTCTTACTTTGCCAGCTTGATTAAAACATGAATTAGTAGTCTGAGGGGTTAGTCTAGGGCTCCTTCAATACTTATGATTATGTAATTAGGATAGACCCCTATATCTCCCTTATCTTCCATATTATTATTAATTAAGGTGTTGACCCTCATCATTGGGATCCCTATGATGACCTTTACTATAGATGGATAGATATAATCACATATGGATTTTATGTGATCTCTATACTTGAAGATGTGTAATTTGGAATAATATTGGGTGAATGTTTGCTTTCAATCAGGTTACCATTCTTTGATTTTGGGAATGCTAGTAGTGGTAAGGCATATATTAATTATGACATAATATAAAACTAAATCTTGGTATTCTTCTTTATTATAGAGAATTGTCTTCTTAGACACGTGCTAATAGCTTCACAAAGGGGAGAGGTGAGTTCCATTTCAATCATAAAATATATCAAAGGCACCCAAATTGAATCCACATAGGTGGTGGTTGGCTTTCCACATATCCTATTCATCAAGGTCATAATCATCTTGATCCCATGCCTAAATTAGCTAATTGGGATGTTTTCATTGAAGCTTGAGAATACTTGATTCTTAGAATATAGCCACAAGGTAAGGATGGTGTTTAGGTCATTTTCCTTAGCCCAATTATTTATGGTGGTCATATATATTTGGGGCTTAGGTAGATTATAATAATTTTCAAAGTCCAAAGGATAAATGTATGCAACCTTCTTAAATCTACTTTCATGAACTATCATGCCTTTATCAATTTTATAGTATTTAAATATGGGAGAGATAACATCAATGCAATGTAATACCTCTGGTTTAGTTGCAATGAAATAGAGATCGATCATTTTGATGGCCACAATGTCATAATATCTCCTTTTCATAGACAAGTTCTTCTCCTCTCTAGAAATGACTATTTACTCTTGGATTGCCCAAAATAACTAGGACTAATTATTTTCACTATGTTCAGAGTTGTTACATCAAATCGTGTGTCCTTGAAGATCCTCTTCTCCACATCTAAAGTTAGGTATATTTTCACATATTCTCTATGCCTTCACACCTCCATAACTATGAACTTGATAAATTACTTGCTAGTGGTCTACTATTTGATCCCTAATCAATTTGCTCTTTCTTAGATGATGATTCACTTAGACTTGATTGTCATCAATTTAGGATCAAATTAGGGATTTTTTAGATATTAGGGTTTTTTTTGCTTTAATTATGGTATCTATTTACACTTAAGTTAGTTTCATGCCTTAGAATTTCATTCAAATCATGTATTTATACCTTCAATTTTTTTATCCTATAAAAACTTTAGACTTTACATTGTATTCTTATGTGGCATCTATGTGGCACTTTCAAAGCAAATTACTCATTAATGTTTAAAAACATGACTATTACCCTTTGAAAATATGCTTTTATCTCACACTAGATTATATTACATATATCAATGTTATTCATTGATCTTGATCCTAATATTTGAACACCATTAGCCATAATATATATTTGGCCCTGAGGTTGTGCCACTTGTAGTTCTATGAGCCTCCTGAGATTTGTTGAAAGTCTTTGTTGATCTTACATTTTTGGATCAAGTGGGTAAAAATCAACATAGACCACAGATCTTTAGCTTATTTGGATCCAACCAACTATCTTAAAATTGACATCCTCATGACCATCATTTGATGTCCATGTGAACATCATTGACGGGTGCATGACCATTAATTTTAAATGTTTGTATGGGGTTCTTTGTTGTCTTAAATTTTACATCAGTGTGGTCATCATTTGACATCTATGTGGAAATCATTAATGATCATGTGATCATTAATTTTAAATGCATCCTTAGAACTATTTGTCATGGTTTCCATGCTTTGTTAGATCCATCTCATATGATAAATTGTGGATCATTGATATGATCTAGGGAGTCAAATTTGAATGGTTATTGCATTCATAAAATGGATTAAGTGAGCTCGAGAAATGTAGAAATTGGGTTAAAGTTATATACTAATGTTTTTATTTAGGTTAATAAATATAAATAAAACTTTAGGATAAGGTCTTTTAACTAAGTTTATAAACCATGGTAAAAGGACCCTTTGAATAATAAAATCATAATATAATAATTTATCCTATGGTTTTATTGTAGTAATAAATATAATTAAAACCTTAGGGTAAAAACTTAGGTTAAGTATATGTTATAGAAAAGGGGCCCCTTTAGTCTTAATATTTATTTTGTGTTATTAGATCTAAGCTATTTGAGTAAATGCAGATCATCGATCATGATTCAAGAAGTAAAACATGATTGGTCCCATTTATTATTCTCTTAACTTTAAACTTTATCTCACACCATCTGATTAACTTGGTCTAATTAGACATGGGTCATCAATCATGTGAATATGCAAACTATTTAAATTAGGACTATGAAATAGTCATAACTTAGGATAAAGCTTGGGACTAAGGTCTTATTTATGTTAAAAAACATGAATGAGACTTTAGACCTAATATTTTAGTATAAGTTATAACAAAAGGACCATGCATTATTTAGACCAAGCTTAAAAAACATAATAAAAGGACCCCGTAGTGGTAAAGTTAGACCATGCGAAGGTAAAAGGGAATAAAGGGGATCAAGAAATAAAGGGGAATAAGTATGTAATTTTTAGGCTAAGGTTTTGTCATGTTAAAAAATATGACTAAGCCTTAGTATAAAAATTAAACTAATTCCATAGCATATTCAAAGTGTTCTCACGTAATTTGTTCTTGCCTAATTTAAATTTGGTCCAAAGTAATTTATTCTAGGGTTTCTTGAACAAGGGTTTAAAAAAGTTTTAGATATGGATTCAACTTGACTTTATACAAACCAAAGGCTAGTAAAAGGACAAATTAGGATTAAGCCATAAAATATAGACATAACTCATTCAATAAGGGCTTCATCAAACCTGTAACCTAAAGCATGAAGAATAATTGTTAGTAAACTTAGATAAGGTCAAACTAGAGGCATGAATAGATAATCCAACCAAATGAAGGTGTGGATGATCTTCAAATAAAAATAATGTGCAAACATGTTAATGATCATTTTTATTAAGTGAATTTCAAATTTAAAGTACAAATTTGCATAATTTTAATGCAAGGGTCCCTATTTTTTAGGACTGGGGCTATGTTTCCCTCAACAAATGGACAATTTTGAGGGAAACATAGAAATATGTTAGAATTAAAAGACTCTAGTTTAGAATAATAGTTAAGTTAGTTATTCCACTTGATCAACACCATTACCAAGATCATTTCATGGTTGAAACAAGTCTTGCACATGAAGGATTGGGATCAAACAACAATAACTAGTCATGCTATGTGTGTGCTTTGATTCCATTTACTATTTTACATGGGTTTTATGGAACAAACTCCATATTTCACACTTTTAATCATTAACATTGACTTACAACATGTTTGGATAACCATTAAGAACCATGTTTTAGCTCAAGGAAGGATTGAGAATTGCTCTACTACTAACCAAGCATCCATATCCCTGATAGAGATATATTTAGCTCCATTCAAGACCTTGCTCCACTAAAAAATAAGCATCTATAGCCTTGATAGATATTACCACAATTACCTTTGCTTGGAAAGCTTTTTATTTTGCAATAAGCTCTTATTTTTTGTCTTTTTATAGGTCATTTTTGGGCTTTCTAATAAAGGTTGGGAACTAGTTTAGCCAAGTTTAGGGATTTGGTCATATGTTTGATCCTCATAAAATCACCTATGGTTGTAACCTTTGTCCTATTCAAGGATGTTTGTTAAGTGTAAACATGATTGTGTCTAAGTAATTTAAGCTTTCATCCCACATGTGCAATTCTTCTTAAAACCAAGTTTAGATAAAGACAATGTTTAAGATCTTATGGAACAACTAACTTATCCATTATTCTTTACTAGTTTATTTAAACTATAACATTAAGATTATATATTCAATCCATGATCAACAAATGTTGAGAGGTCATACCTGCATTCTTGAACTATGGAGTTATTAAAAAATTAAGATAAACCTTGAGCTGAAGGGCATCCAAAGGGACTTATTAGAAGCAAGGAACAAAGTGAAACAACCAAACATAACAAGTATAAAGAAAAAAAATAGAAAACAAAGAAAAAAAGAAAAAAAATATGCAAACATATGTACAAATGAGGGATAGGAAGAAAGAATAGAAAGAAACTAAACTAGCCTACCTACACTAACTCTAACTAATCTTATAGTTTACTCCATGAAGACCCTAGGTGGAGTAGCAAAAAACTAATGATTGAGGTACTATCCATTGGTTGGTAGTGTTAATTCTAATCCTTACATGTATTTCATCTTAAAGGTGTTGTCTTTAAGTATCTCAACAATCTGATAGGGACCTATCCACAAAGCAATGAACTTCCCATGTTTACCTTTGTGCTTAGTTGCCTTATCCCAAACAAGAATTAATTCCCCTTACCTAAACACATTTATCTTAGATGGATTATCAAACCACATTTTCATTATAGTTTGGTTCTTGATAAAATTATCAAAAGCCTCTTCTCGTGCATCTTCCATCTAAATAATATCAAGCAACCTTGAGCTTGCCAATTCTTGATCTTGTTTCATGTATTCTTGCATGAACTTATATGTTGGTAGCTTGAGTATAATGAGGAATAAGGGTTCTTGGCCATACACCAAAAAAATGGAGATTCTTTAAGATCTTAATTGATTCTTATCCTATCTACCCAAAGTGCATATTTGAGATGCATGTGTCATGTCTTAGGCTTATCTTTTATAGACTTCTTTATTACCTTCATCAAGTTATTATCAATCGATTCAGATACTCCTTTACCCTAAAGATAATGGTTGGATGAGAACTCTAGAATGATTCTATTATCATATGCCCATTCAATCATCTTAATGGATGTAAAATATGATCCATTATCACATACTAGAGATATCACTATCCCAAATCTGGTGCATATGTTTTCCTCTAAAAAATTGATCACTTCTTTAGTTCTACACTAATTAGTTATTATTTATTCAATCCATCTGGTATAATAATTAGTGGTAGTTTAAATGTATTCATGACCTTCTAATGAACTAGGGTTAATCACTCCCATAAAATCTAATCCCCACTGTGCACAAGGTTTATCTATCATAACTAACTATAGTAGCATGGCTACTTTAGGATCTTTTATGTTGAAGACTTGACATGAATGGCATTGCCTTACATGCTTATGGGCATCTTTGAAGATTATGGGCCAATAATAACTATCTCTAATGATTTTGTGAGTTGTTATCCTTCCAGATGGATGTCTACTTTCTAGCTTCTCATGATTTTAGGTACTTCTTCTTTAGATACACACCTCAAGTAAATGCCTTCAAAGTTTTTCCTGTAAAATACCCCATTTTTAATTAGGTGGTTGGCCACCATGAGTCTTAGGGATTTTTCTCTCCCTAGTCAACCCTATAAGACAAATATCATTGATTAATAGATGGACAGTTAGATCATACCAATCATTAGAATAAAAAATATCTTATTCAACTTGCATGACATTTAGCTTGGGGTTAGTATTGTTAATCAATTATATCAAACCTTTGCATCTTACCAATTTTTTAGTCTTTAGTTCAATGTCATATTCCTATAACACTGACATCCACTTACCTTTCCTTTTTCTTAGTTCATTTTGACTCTACATGAGCTTGGTGGTAGGGTCTGGTAAGATTGCATGCACCTTATTCCTAAAAATGTAGTGCCTGAATTTATTCATTACATTAACTAATGCACATGTTTGCTTGTCAATTAAAGAATAATTTAACTCAAAAATTTTAAATTTCATGCTCATAAAGGCAATTGGATGATCACATCCATCAATTTTGAGTTAAAACTACAATAATAGTATGATCAAAAGTAAATAAATAAAGGCAAAAATATTTGAAGAAGTCTAGACTTATCAAGATTGGAGTTTGTCTAATTAACTCCTTGATGTCATTAAAAGACATCTTGGTTTCTTCATTCCAAGTTATCTTGATGTCTTTCTTCAACAAATCATTCAATGGTTTGATAATTTCTACAAAGCCAAAAATAAAATTTCTTACAAAGTTAATTTTTCCAAAGAATGATTTCAATTCCTTTCTACTATTAGGAGGCTCTATCTTTGATATATCATTTATTCTATTTGGTTCTATATATATTCCCTCCTTGGTGATAACATGCCCTAATAATTTTCCCTTAGTAACAAAGAAAATAGTTTTCTTTGGGTTTAGATAAATATCATACCTCCTGCACCTTTCAAATATTATATGTAAATTCATGATATGGTCCTCCCTATTCTTAAAAAATATAATTAGGTCATCCATATATATAATAATTAATTTCCCTACCAAACCTTGGAAATCATGATCCATGGCCCTTTGAAATGTTGTCTTCATTTTGATAAGCCCAAATGGCATTCTTTTATGGGTGAATGCGTCCTATTTGGTAGTAAAAGTAGTCTTCATCATGTCTTCCTAATTTACCAATACTTGGTTATACCCTAAAAATCCATCAAGAAAGGACATCATAGCAGAACCATAATGATTTATATTACTTAGTCTAGAGAAGGCAAAGGATAATTATCTTTTTTAGATGATTTTTGATTCCTATAATTAATGTACAGTCTTATTTCACCATTATTTTTCCTATGTGGCACCAAACTAGTCACCCAAGTAGAGTGCCTAATAGGAAATACAATCTTGGCATCTAATAATTTTTTGACTTCTTTGAAAATCATAAGTTCTAAAATAGGGTTGATATGCCTATGTTTTTATCTAAAAGGTTTGCAATTTTCCTTCAAGGGTATGGTATGAGTGATGACTCTTGTATCAAAAATATTTAAGTCATCATAATACCATGATATTATGTCCTTAAAATTTGTCATCAAGTCATTGGCCTTTTCATTTTCAATGCTCATACATGTTGTCTCAATATTAACTAGATAAGGTTGAGCTTGAGGTCTAAAATATACTGCCTTGTTATCCTTACCACTCACCTTGGGTATTATAGTGATATAACTAGTTTTTCTTGATCAAATAACCTTTCCAAGTCAATCATACCTTTTAGTATTTTATTTTCATTCATTTGAATGATTTAGTTATCAAATATACCATATTCTTCAAGAGTATTCTCATTTGCCTCATCTATGACATGGGCCTCAAATTTTCCTAAGTTGGTCATGAAATCTAGGATCTATTAGTTATCACTAAAAACCTATAGATGGTTTATATTATCTAGAGCCAAAGGGAATGAAACTATATCAATTCTAAATTTTTGAAAATAATGGTTTGGCATAAGATTGGCTACAACTCAGGTAAGCTCATCACCAACCTAGTTTTCTTCCCTAGGGATGGAAACAATGTTGAAATAATTAAAGGAATCAAGCAAATTTTAGACTCTAACTTATATCTCTTGAGATATGACAATTTAAACTGATATTTACTCCTCACCTAATTGAATACAAATTTTGAGTCACTATTAACCAAGATCTATTTAACCTTATGATTAATGGAAAATTACAATCCTAGAATAAAAGCATCATACACTACAAGATTATTAGTAAAAGGAAACTAAAGCCTATAAGTAGATTTTAGTTCTTTCCCAACAAGATTGGTAATAATAATTCCCACTCTAGATCTTGACTTACACCTAACACCATCAAAATGTATATTTTCAAATTCTAAGCAAAGCATGAGAAGTCTTAGAATTACATACCTTAGGGGTGTCAAGAGTACAAAATCCTATATCTAAATCTAACATATTGACTCTTTCATTCACAACATTATACTCGGTGATCATGTGCTTCATCTAGGTATCTCTTTCCACTTTGATCTAATTTGGGACTCCTTTCCATGGTATACAAAAATGTGAAATGTTAGTGGACATATATCTATTCAGATATTTTTTCCATTCTCTACTTAATAATATCCCATAATAATCAAGAATGTCCACCATGTGGATGTTAATAAATTTTTAGACTCTTGGCTCAAAGGTAAGCTACATATAAACATTTAATAGTTCCCTAATTAATTTGACTCTATATTTATCTAACCGAGTAACAAATCTATTAGATTAAATAGGAGTCAAGCCAAGTTGTTGACAAATACCTATGGGCATAATGATTATAGATACACTAGAATATGATAAATAGTTTTTTAAATTCTTACTGAACATCCTGATAGTAAACAAGAAAGGTGGGGACTCTATCTTAGTTTTATACATAGCAACATTATCATTGTCAATTTTGGGTGGCCTACCAAGAGTTTTAGACAAAGATTACAATAATAGGTCTCTTTACTCAGTGATATGTGTCAAATAATGAAATGTGATGTTAGCCTTAATTTTATTCATGTCTTCCATAATATTATACCCAGTCCTATTGGAAAAATTAGATGCTTTAGTACTATGTTTAATATTACTTCCCTTTGGAGGCTTTGGGTTATTATCTAATGTAGTATTTGGAGGAGTGTTGAAGTTGTTTAGAGGTGTTGAAGTAGTTAGGGGCTATTTCTTCTCCTTGTTCCTTAAATAGTAGGTGTTCTTCAAAAACTATTGAAAATCATGTACCTCTTCATGAATATCATTAGGTTCGTTATCTTCTTGGGAAGGGAAGTCAAATACCTCCACCATGAAAGCTTGGTTAATAGATTTAGATCCTAATGTACCTACACCATTATAATTATTATGAACCACTTCAAAATTATCTAACTTCTCTTGAAAAGATTCAAAATCTTTACATAATTAAATGCAATCTATATCACCATGTCTAGAGGTATAATTTACTCTACAATAATTAGGTAAAACAACATTAATAAGAATTATATCCATTGTTTTCTTATCATTAGATGACTCATTATTATTTTTGTTTTTATAACTATCATTATGGATTCTATTAATGGGCCTATTAAACCTTTGGAAATAAAAATTTGTACCCAAACTCTCCCCAATATTACCAACTTGCTTTTACAGATGAAGAAAATTAGTGCTTAAATTTTGGACCATCTTCAAGATAGTCATTTTCATTCTTGGGTGTCTCAAAATTATGAACCTGATTGTTATTATTACTAGTGGTTGGTACCAAATCTTTTTGATCACTTGGATTAAATCCATTTTTAGTAGTGTTTAAGAATCCCAAGTTCTGGGTAGGATGAACATGACTTAAGGGTAATTCATTCAAAATTGGGATTTGATTCAAAGTAGGGGCATTCTTATTATTATTGGGGAAGATATTCATGGTAGGTAAATGTAGGTTGGCATTTAGAATAGAGTTAGGCATCTAACCTTGGGGCTGCATTTAATCATTGATGATCACTTCTTCAAAATAAGTTAAAGCCAAAGTATTCATTGGTCTAATAGCTATTTTTATGAAAAAAATGTCATGAGATCCAAAGCATCTTTAAAGTTTTTTAGAGCCAAAGTGTCATTAAGATTGTAAGGATCTATGGCTTGGCTATACATCTTTTGGAACCTAGCATTAAATGATCTTATAAGTTCATTTTCATCCTTTTTTATTATGGTCAATTATTGGTACATGATACAAGGACTGATAATTTTGCCAAATTCGTCAATGAATACATTATTGAAGTTATCCCAACTAGTATTATACTTCTTAGGTAAATTTAAAAACTATTCATATGAAACATCTCTAAAAATGAAAGGAAATAGTCTACATGCTACATCTTCATGGACTACATTTAGAAATATTAATGTAGCTTTGAAAGATTTAATATGTTCCTCTATGGTTATAATGGTATTAGGAATAAATATTATCAAATATTTCTCACAGTTATAGGGAAGGTCATGTACCAAACCTAGCATGTTGATGGAAGAACCACCTAGCCAAGCCATAACTTGATTGGGATTGAATACAAGAACACCCGAGATTGGTGAATTTGGCAAAGAAATTGAAATCATGTGCTTACCTTTGTCTTACCTAGCTCTCCTATGGATTTTTAGTTCAAGCAGATGTTCTCTAGTCTCTGAATAAGATATTGTTCTAATTATTGGTAATTCTAGCTTGAGAACTTTGAATCTTGGTTGAAATATGATGTGTCAAATTAATATTTACAAATATTTATGATTAGATTTGCATATTAAGAATTTTTGTCAAAGATTAATATAAATAATAATAAAGGATGGAAATATTTAACTAAATTAATTCAAAGAAGTGTCCAAATACGCAAGTATGAATGATCTTTTGCATGTTCAAGTTTAAATACACTTGAATTTTCAAAGTATTTATGAATATTTGATAAAAATAGTTATTAATAACCTCAAACATATTGAATTGACAAACCTAAAGTCATCTTTTCCATAATCAAGTATACACTTTCAAAGAGCATTGATCTTTGTCTAAATAACCACAAAGATGGGTTTGAGACCATGAAGATCACCAACCTTTACATGATTATGCTAAAATAAACACATGTATGCAAATAATAGAGTGATTTTTAATCAAAATACATCAAAAATGAACAAATATCCTACAAATTCACAAAGATCCATTGGGCCCTCCTTCTAGTGCTAGCGAAGCTTTTCTTGTTGATGCCTAAATTTGTATCATAGGTGCTTAGAGTGTTTAAATACCACTTCTCATTTTATAATTCAGAGAATTCAACACATGAGTTATAGGTTGTGATAATCATATTATCTATTGATAGAATAGAGGCAAAGTAAGTAGACTATTTCAAAATATTTATAAAGTTTGGTGGTTGGGAGCCACCTTGACTTGTATCTTTGAAAAAAAATAAAGTAATTTTAGATACTATTAGTGAATTATGATAAAATTATAATCTAAAGACTAATCTAGATGAATATTTATAATGAAAATTAAGCTAAATTGGTTTAGTTAAAAAAGAAGTAAAAGGGTAGGGTAAGGCATAGAAGAAAGATGTTGATCTTTATATTAAACATCATGACAAATTTCAAATGTCCTCCAAGCATGCACTTAAAACCAATGTATGATATGAAATATCTTAAGCTCAAATCTTACCATATATTAGGAAAACATCTAAGGAATGTGAGAAATAATGTAAATAAGATCCAAGATTACTTTAAAGATTTACTCCTATAAGTAGATAGCTACTGCACATCTACAAATGCAGAGCAAATAAAGAAAATAAAACCAAGAAACTTTTAATTAACCTAGCATTATCACAAGTTAACAATTTTGCTTTCAAAGATACACACCAAGAATTCACAAGAACCATTCAAATTTAAAATTAAAAATAGACAATCAAGAGAGAAACCATATAGAAAATGACACAAACATAATGAGATAATCTTTTTAGAATTCCCTGTTTGAATTAGTTGCTCAAAATTTTACATAAGTTTTGGCTCAATTTTTTTTCCCCTTTTAGAAATGATAATACTCCTTTTATAGAATGCAAGGAAGTATGTTAGTCAGTCATATCCAATTAGAAAAATACACGTGTAAGAATAGCTATCCTTTCTACAAAATTTCTAGAATACATTAAACTTTCCCAAGTGGATTGACCTATAGGCAATGTGCTTACAAGTTTCACATGCCTTTAAAAAAAATATTCTATTTTCACCATATTACAAAGCTTCTACTAAAAATAATATCCTTAATTAACTTTGCCTTGGGATCCTTGTGCTGATGAAATCCCCTATGTTTATTGAAGAACCTTAATTTATCCATAGTTTTGTTCATCAATCATCTTCAAATTCAAAATAGGTTCCATGAAGAGTTCATCTTCCTAGTTATATATGTCTCTAAAGTCCCTATCATTTCTTTATAAGGCCTCCTTAATGCTCCTTGCCTCAATAATATTTTCTTCTGCTATTAGGATCATATCCATGACCCTATTGTTGTTTGTATAATATTTGCCTTGGATTTTTATCCTTAATTCCTACATAACAAGGTGGTATTATGTTATAATTCCTCATCTTTTATCAGGCCCATGGGGCTAAGCATTATTGGTTTATCAATCATGGTCCCAAGGAATTATTTTATCTTATTTAGTATTACCTTGTCATCTCCAAGGATTCTTTCCAAGATCTTGGACCATGTACTCTTACCCTTGATCTTATCTACAACGAATCCCATGGATGTGTTTAAGTGATCTAAGTTGATGGTCTTGAAACTAGGGATCTGATCCTGTACCAAGATGTTGACCAATTTCTTTATGTTGTCCTTTGAGTTTTGTCATTGGGTTACTAAGCCTTTAGCTATTGTATTCTACCATCAAAATACATTTGTCTCACCTTTTTTGATTTTAAGGAGTCAAAAATATCGTAAAATGATGCTTCAAACATCTTGATCATAACATCATGAACTAAAAAAATAGACCACCTTTCTAAATTATCCTTTTATTATTGTAGATTCTCCCTTTTCTACTGCAAGCCTTTGATGGTAGCCTATGAATAAGATCATTATGATTGAGCCAATTTAAGTACATTTTCCTCAAATATGGGGTTTTCAACCAGTCTCTACCCTTTAACGAGATTCAAACCAAAAAATGGTTCCACTTTTAGAAAAGTGAATTCTTCTCCTCTAACCATAGATTTCTTCTCAATGACTCTTTGTAGTCCAACTATTGTTGGGTCAAACCTAATGCTAACTAATAATTATGTCACTTGATGAGTAGGGGTTTCAATATATGTTCCACTTGGATTTATTGGAGACATCGTTCTTTGTTCTTCTTCTTTTTGAAAAGCTACAATTCATGGCTTAAGCTCATAATGCACATGGATGTTGATAGATTTTTAATATCCCAAGGATTGTGCATGGTAGGAATCTTTTGTATCTTGCCATATATAAACCATTCAGGAATGGTTCGACCATAAATTAGGTTATCATCAATGAAAAGGTTTATCTCACTCAAAGGATGATTGAAGGTCAACTTACGCCTCTTGCCTCCTATTGGAACTAAAACTATCTCAACTTTTCTCTTTGGTGTGGTAGGAACAAGGACTAAGTCTAATGTTACTTATTTCCCCTTCTTTTTTTCTATCCACTTAGCTTGAGATTATTCTTCCTTTGATTCATAGGCACTAGTCCATATCTTTAGGACATCTTCCATTGTTTCTTCAAGATACAATGTTATAATGTCAATTGCTTCAATTGATGAATCTTATTCTTTAGGCTGGGCTGAAGATGATGCCACCTCTCTAGGTCTCTTTTCCTCTAGCCTTTGCTTAATCTGTGCCTCATGCCTTTGTGTTTATATTGATGTTTATGCTAGAGGGGGTCTAGAAGAGAGACCTGGTAGTAAATGGTTCTACGTAGATCCCAATTTCCATATATCCTCACTTTGCTTCTACTCTCTCAGCAACCTAGCCTCTGGCTTAATGTTGTGCTTCTTCAATCCTACCAATACATTTATGAATGAAGAAGATTTGGTATACATTATGTCATATGGTCTAGGTTGGTGCTCAAGGTAATGTTAATCCCTTTTACCTTTAAATGTTTCTCAACCCTTCTAGAGGGGTCCCAGTGCCTTATCTCATTAGATTGAAAATTGAAGGAGGTTTTCTATCTAGAGGGAACCTCTATATTGTCCCATTGTTGAATCATAGTCCTTATAATGGTTATGGGTAGGGTATGAATCAATCACGTCTTCTTAGATTTATAAAGGCCATCTACCCATTATATGTCTGATAGGCCACTTCTTGCTCTACTAGCTTGATTGGTACATGAATTGGTATTCTAAGGGGTTGGTCTAGGGCTCCTTCAATCTTGATGAGTATGCAATCAGGATAGATCCATATATCTCCCATGGCTTCCATAGTCTTATTAATTAGGGGGTTGAACCTCATCATTGGGATCCCTATGATGGCCTCAACTAAATCTAGATAGACACAATCACATATGAATTGTATGTGATCTCTATACTTAAAGATGTAAAATTTGAAATAATATTGGGTGATTATTTGCTTTCCCTCATGTGACCATTCTTTGATGCTAAGAATCTTGGTGGTGGAAAGTAGATCATCTAGTAAGAATGACATCATATAAAACTGACTCTTGTCTTCTTATTTATTCTAAAGAATGGTCTACTCAAATAGGTCCTAATAGCTTCACCAAGGGGAGGGGTGAGTTCCATTTCAACCATAAAATATATCAAAGGCACCCAGATTGAATCCACAGAGGTGGTGGTCAGATTTTCACATAGCCTATTCATCAAGGTCATAATCATCCTTATCCCAAGCTTAAATTAGTTAATTAGGATGTTGCCATTAAAGTCTAAGAATACTTGATTCCCAGAATACAACCATGGGGTAAGGATGGTCTTTAGGTCATTTTATTAGCCCAATTATTTATGATGGTCATATCTATTTGGGGATTAGGTAGCTTATAATAATTCTCAAAGGCTAAAGGAGTAATATATACAACCTTACTAAAGATATGTTCATGAATTATCATGCCTTTATCAATTTTGTAGTCTTTAAATATGGGAGAGATAACATCAATGTAATTTAGTACATCTAGTTTGGTTGTAGTAAAATGAAGACCGGTCATCTGTATGGCCACAATGTCATAATATCTCCTTTTCATGGACAAGTTATTCTCCTCCTCTTTATAAATGACTAGTTACTCTTGGATTGTCCAAAATAACTAGGACCAATTATTGTCCCCTATGTTTAGAGACATTGCATCAAACTATTTATCCTTGAATATACTCCCCTCTATATCTAAATTTAGGTAGAGTTTCACGTCGTCTTTGTGCCTTCAAGCTACCATAACTATGAACATGATAAATTGATCACTAGTGCTGTAATGTTTGATCTCGAATCAATTTGCACTTGCTGAGATGATGATTCACTTACTTAGACTTGATTATGATCAATTTAAGATCAAATTAGGGCTTTTGTAGATGTTAGGGATTTATTACATATTTAATGGTGGTGGCTATTTGTACTTAAGTGAGTTTCATGCCTTAGATTTTCATTCAAATAATGTATATATGAATTCACCTTTTTAAGATCACAAAATATTTAGACTTAGCATTTTATACTTATGTGGTGTCCCTGTGACATCTATGTGGCACTTTCATGGAAAATTACTCATTAATGTTTAAAAACATGATCATTTCCCTTTGAAAAAATATTTTTATCTCACACTACTAGATTATTTTTCCCAAATCAATGCTACTCATTGATCTCAATCTTGAGATTTGAATGTCAATGGTTGTAATTGGCATTTGTCCTTGAGGTTGTGCCACTTATCAGTCCTACAAGCCTCATAAGCTCTATTAAAAAGTATTTTTTGATCTTGCACCATCAGATCCAATGGGTATGAATCAACATGGACCATAGCTCTTTAACATACTTGGATCCAACTAGCTATCTTAAAATTGACATCCTCATGACCATCTTTTGAAGTTTGATTGAATTTCATTGACATGTGCATGACCATCAATTTTAAACACATCTATGGGGATCTTTTCTATCTTAAATTTGATGTCTGCATGATTATAATTTGATGTCTCTATAGACATCATTGATGAACATGTGAACATAAATTTTAAATGAATCATTATTACTATTTGCCACATTTTATATGATCCTTTGGACTCATCTTGTATTAACAAGTGTGAAATGTTGATTGGGATATAGGCAATCAAATGTGATTGGTTCTTACAAATCATATAATGGATTAAGTGATATCAAGAAATGTAGAAATTAGGTAAAAATTATAAACTAATGTTTTTGTTTGTGTTAATAAATATGTATAAAATCTTAAGATAAGGTATTTTAAATAGGTTAAAAAAACATGATAAAAGGACCCTTCAAATAATAAAGTCATAACATAAGATTTTAGCCTAAGGTTTTATTGTATTAATAAATACAATTAAAACCTTAGGGTAAAAACTTAGGTTAAGTTTATGTTATAGAAAAGGGGCCCATTTAGTCTTAATATTGATTTTGTGTCATTGGATCTAAGCCATTTGAGTAAACACAAATCATTTATCATGATCTGACTAGTTGAATGTTATTAGTCCCATTGATTAAAGCTCTTGAATTTTTAACTTTATCTCACACCATCTAGTTAACTTGGTCTAATTATATGTGGGTCATCAATCCTAAGAAGATGTAAAAGAATTAAATTAGGACTATGAATTAGACATAACTTAGGATAAAGGCTTGGGACTAAGGTATTATCTATGTTAACAAACATAAATGAGACTTTAGGCCTAAAATTTTAGTCTAAGTTATGAAAAATAAACCATGCATTATTCAGACCAAGCTTTAAAACATAATAAAATCACCTTGTGGTAAATTTAGACCATGCTAAGGTAAAAGGGAATAAAGTGGATTGAGACATAAAGGGGACCAAGTATGTAATTTTTAGGCTAAGGTTTGGTCATGTTTAAAAACATGACTAAGCCTTAGTATAAACATTAAACTAAGTCAATATCATATTTAAAGTGTTCCCACATAATTTGTTCTTTCCTAATTTGAATTTGGTCCAAAGGACTTTACTCTAGGGTTTCTTGAATAAGAGTTTTAAGAATATTTAGATATGGATT
>JARHVA010000243.1:4485000-4527500 GCA_037957365.1 Torreya grandis
ATTTCATGAGTGAAAAAATATAAAACTTAGGGTTTTATGTAGTAAAATGTCTTTTAACCTAGGACCTTTTGATTTGAATTCAAATTTATGTAGGTCCTTTTATTTGAAAATTTATATAGGAACAACTATTTTTTCCATGGACTTATTTTAATTTTTATCCTAAGCCTTAGCCATGTTTATCAACATGACCAAACCTTAGTCTAAAAATCTTATGCTTGGCCACTTTATGTCCTAATCCCCCTTTGTTCCTATGGGTTAGCTACCTGCATGGTCTCTTTCATTATGTTATAACATATTTTAAAGCATTATCTTAAGGTTGTAATTACATTTATTAATATAATAAATACCTTAGGATAAAAATTTATTCCAATTATTTTATTATTCATAGGGTCCCTTTATTATTTTTTGAAACTTAGCTTAAGACTTTACCCTAAGGTTTTATCATGTTTATCAACACAAATAAAACCATAGTCTATAATATTTAACCTAAGTTCCCTATATTTGCCAATCTTGAATTAATATTTTGTATTGACTATAGGATCAATGTGACATATTTTCTTGGATTGAGATGATATAACAAAGAGAGATCAATGTTGACAATTCAAACGACTCAGAGCATGTGAGGAAGCTACAAGTGTTAAGCCTATAGCTCATGATTAAAGCTTGAGTATGTCCACAAAGATCAATGGTAGATGGATAAGAATACACATTTTGATCAATGGTTCTATTAATTCAAGAATTAAATAGAGCCCCAAGGAAAGTGAGAAGGTGACAAGAGTCACAATTTCAATCCCTTGAAGAGAGATCTAATGAAGTGCACTAGTCTTTGCAATCAAGATCTAATGGTGCATAATGAAGGTTAAAAAGTCAAAATCCTTATCAATAAACATAAAAATGACAAATCATAGAACCATAGGTCATAAATAAAATCTTGAGAATCTTCTAAAGATTAATGGTATATGGTTGGGTGTGCACATTTTGATCAATAGTACATGGAGAAAAGGATAAAACCTAGTTGATAAAGATTGATAGAGTGTGATTGATCCATGAAATCAAGATCAATGGTACAATATTAATGTTGACATTTCAATGAAGCTTAGAGTGAATGTAAAAGTGATAAGTGTCACAACCATAGGGAATATGACAAAGTAGCCAATGGCATTTGATTTCTTGGATCGAGATCGATGGAATGAATTGATAAGTGCAAATAGATCCAATAGTGTGAGGCAAGGAATTTTTATCAAAGGGCCTAGAACCAATAAAATATTGACATTTGTCTAAAAATGACAAATGGTCATATTTTAAATATTAATGAGTAGTATGCCATGGAGATACCACATAAACTAGACATGACATATTTGAAGATTTTATGGACCCAATGTGAGGCAAAGGTATAAATACTTGATCTAAACAAAATCTAAGTCATAAATCTCACATAATTTGGACTCATTACCACCATTAGAGATCTATAAAAACCTTTAAAATTTCAATAACAAGTACAAGAACCCTAATTTGATTTTGTATTATTATAAACAAGCCAAGGAAAGTTGAAATATTATTTGTATGAGAAAAATTCAATCCAAAGCCAAACTATAAACCACTAGTAAGCAATTTAGCAAAATTCATAGCCATGACAGCTCAAAAATGTGTTCCTAGGGAGGATGTAGTGATTTATTTGACCTCAGACATAGAGGGGAAAATTTTCAAGGATACACAATTGGACACCATGACCCTAAACACATGAAAAAATAATTGGTCTAAGGTTTTTTAGACCATTGAAGAATAACTAGCCATTACAAGAGAGGAGGAGAAGAATGTGTCAACAAAGAAACTCTACTATGACATAGTCACCATCTAGATGATAGGTCTGAATTATGTAGAAAAAATTCCTAAGGTACTTCATTGTATTAATATCATTGCTTTCATTTTTAAGTATGGTAAAATAAATAATGACATGATTGTACATGAGTGTAATTTTCAGAAGATTGCTTACATTTAACCCATATCTTTTGATAAATACTAAAAATTACCTAAACTCCAAGTAGATATAATCATAATCAATCATTTGTCTAAAAATAATGATCTAAAGAGTATCCTTTCCCTATGGCTATATTATGGGGATCAAGTGTTTTTAGATTCAATAACAAAATCCCCATTAGCCAATACAGACCAAGAAATAGAATGATCATGACAATGATGAGTAGGTTGTGTGGGAATCTAACCACTACATATGTAAATAATCTTTGGGTCACCTTAGTCTATTTCATGGTTGAGAAACATGTCACCCCTCCTCTAGGTGAGGTAATCATCACCCTTTTGAGTATATAGTTTTTTAAAATCAAGAAGAAGACTAGGGCTCAATTTTAAATGATGCCATACATTTTGGATTCCCTTATTACTTCAATAAATATTCCCAACCTTAGGGAATGGTCACCTGATGGGACACAAACTATTTCATAGTATTATTCTAGACTACACATTCAAATATAGGGACCACATCCAGTTTATATGTGACTATCTTTACCTAGCCCTTAGTGAAGCCATCATAGGGAGCCCAATGATGAGAGTCGACCCACTAGTCAATAAGATTTTTGAAGCCATGGGGGACATATGAATATACCTAGATTATACCATTATCAATATTAAAGGGACACAATGCACCCCACTCAAGCTACCTATCCATATACCCATCAAACTAGCATAACAAGAAGTGGCTTATCAAATATGCAATAGAATAGATGGTCTTTGCAAGACCAAAAGGAAGGGAATATTTCACACTCTCTCCATAATAATTGGTAGGATTATTTTTTCACAATGGGATAATATTGAGGCTTCTTCTAAACATAAGACATCTTTCAACCTACAAATTAATAATCTCAAGAAGTGGGATCCATATGGAAGATTTAAGTAACACTTAAAATCAAAAGGGATGTTAAATGTACCTTATAAGTAATAGCCTAGTCCTTTTGAACCCATATACATAAAAGCATCTTCATTCTTTGAGGCCATAGGAAGATTTAAAAATCATAACATCAACCTAGAATCTAGGATGATGAGGGAACAAAAGGGAGGAGATGATAAATGGTATTTAGGGCTAAGACAATATCATTTGGTGAGTAGTACACCTTCTAGGCCTCCATCAGCTCACTCAGTCAATGCCCCAAAAGAGATATAAGTTGAACATAGGCTAGAAGAGAGAAGACTTGATGAAATTGCATCTTCTTCAAGCAAAGTAGAGGAATAAGGATCACTAGAATAAGAGGCTCATATGGTAGCATTAAACCTTGGTGAGATAATTGAAGATTATTTAAAAATGATATCACTGGCCTATGAGTTGGATGATGAAGAAATGGAGGAAATAAAGGCAGAAAAGGGGAATCAGGTATTAGATCTAGTTCCTATAGATGCCCCTAATAGAAAGGCTAAACTATCAATTATTCTAGTGAATACCAAGAATCCCAAGGTGACTTTCACTCCTCCTTTGAGTGAAGTTAACTTCTTTACTGAAGAAAAATTCATTCATGGTCCAACCATTCTAGAATGGTTCATCTATGGTAAAATTTATAAGGTGCCCACTGGGCACCATCTTTGGGCTATGATGCAAGCCATCAATATCCCTGTTCATGAAGAGCTAAAGCCATGGATAGTTTCCTTGAAAAAGGAGGAGGAGAAAAGGATGTATCCTCCAAGATAATCAAGTGGATCACAAATGGAAACCCTTACTCCAAAGGTAACATAGTCCTCAGTTGGTGTCATGTTTGACCCAACATCTAACAATTTGTAAAGGGTTGAAAAAAAGAAGGTCATGATATGAGGTGAGGATATCACCTATTAGAAAGTGGATCCATTCACTGGTTTGACTCTAGTAGGAAGACAAAATCTTGGTGAGGACCCAATATTTGAATAAAATGTTCTCAAATTGGCCTAGGCATAGTCAAAGCAATTATAAATAATTACTAAATGCATGATGCAACAAAATAAGAATTTATAATGAATAAATATCTTTTTAGTCCTAGAGGATAGGTTCAAACAATTTGAGGACACCATTAATGATTTATTTAGTTCCTTAAAATTAGTAAGGGCTAGGTAATATACAATAGATAAATAAAGTTCCATGGTTATAGGCCATGTTGTCCAATGGTAGGCTTTAAGTTATCAAGTCAAATATTTGATCAAATCCTTGACCAATAATTAAATCCTTGAGTTTAGAACAGTCAACCTAGCCCACTTGAATATGGATATGGATATCTTAGTGGATAATATCTAGGCCCTAAGTAACTGGTCCAAGAAAATGGAAGACATTTCTAAGGATCTCAAACAATAGGAAGATAGGATGTTGCACATATTGGATAGCCTAATCAAATATCCCATCACACTCATCCCATTGGGTCTTATCACTAATTAGGAATTCAAGCATATAACTAATCAATTCATGTAGGAAGTGAGAAATAAAGGTTAAGGGAAGATAGGGGTGGATAAAAATAATATTATAGGCTTTATTTTATCATCTAAGGATAAAATAGAAGATTATAGAAGTGTCAAACAAGTATTAGAAAGAGATGAATACAATCTCAGGAGCTTAGAAGATCAAGAAAGGGAACTTTTCATGGGACCTATTATCAACCTCCAACTTATTAGTGATCAAAATTGTAGGATGAATATCTTATAATGAAGGAAAAACACTACGTCAACCATAAGATCTGAGGGTTAGTTGAATTAAAAATACTCTTTTGTAGCTAAGCTTGTATAATTTTTGAAAAGAGAATATTCTTTTGTAAAAGAATGTGCAACTTATAAAGCATTTTGCCTATTAGTTAGTAATTTTAAAGTGTCCAAAGAGTTTTAAAATGATTTTAAGAGGATATTTGTCCTTATCACTTGGCATGATTAACTGACATACCTCGTGAATTGTCTATATAAAGGGGTATTATCAATTGTAAAATGGGGGAAGTTTTTTAGCCAAAACTATTTGTAACTTTTGAGTAAATTAATATAAGAAAGGAGTTTTTAAAAGTTATTCCACATTTGCATATGTAAATTTATATCATGGCTTCTTTCCCATTTGTCTAGTCTAAATCTAAGATTTGAATGGTCCTTGTGAATTATGGATGTGCATCTTTAAGCACAGTGTTGCTAACATTTGTTAATACTAGATTAGTTGAAATTTATAATGTTTACTTCATTTTATTGACTCTTCTTACATATATGCTAATATTGTTTGATTTTAGGGGTAAATAATTAAAGTGAACCTAGTCTTTATTTGAATTATTTCATACTACCCTTAGATGTTGGCCTGCTATGTGATGTGATTTGAGATTATGCTACTTTATGTCATTTATTAGTTAAATGCATGCTCAAATGAAACTTGAAATTTGTCATAATGTTTGGATTAAATATTAACAAAATATTTATTCTCTACCTTACCCTTCCTTTTGCACCTTTATTTATAAATTCACCTTAGATTAGATTCATTGTGAATACTCATCTTAGTTTAACTTTGAACTTATGTTTTAAGCATAATTCAATTTAAATAACATAGATCATCTTCAATATTAGAGATCAACCATTATGCCATGGTGGCTCCCAACCACCAATTATTATAAATTTTGTGAAATAATCCACTTGTTATGCTTCTATTCCACCAAAAATAATAGGAATATCACAATTTATAACTCATGCATTGGATTCTCTAAATTTAGAAATGAGTAGTATTTCTTAAAAAATCAGAACCACATGTGATACACTTTTAGGCATCAACAAGGAATGCAATTTGTTGGTGCTAAAAGGAGGACCTTAGTTAGGTATTTGTAAATTTGATGTAGCTTTGCTCATTTTGGTGAATTTAGATCAAATATTAGTGTAATATTTGCATATTTGTGCTTATTTTAGCTCAATAATGTAAAGATCATTAATTTCAATGGTTTTAGACCAATCTTTATGCTTATTTAGACATAGATAGATATTATTTGAATATTCATGAGTAATAATGGTAAATATAGCTTAAGATATATGAATGCAACAAGTTTGAGGTTAGTAATGGCTATTTTTTTCAAAGATAGATAGATCCTTTACAAATTTGAGTTTATTTGAGCTCAAAAATATAAATATATTTGATATCTATGTATTTGGAGATATCTTTGAGATAATTTAGTTAGAGATTGATTTTCTTTACCATTATTTATACATATTTGTGTAAAATTTTCTTAATGTGAAAGTCTGATCACTATTCTTAACAAAGATAAGATTTACACATCATATTTCAAATACAGTTCAAAGCTCTCAATCTAGAATTGCTAAGGATAAGAACAAGATCATGTCTAGAGATGAGGGTTCCACTTATTTCATTATAGGATTATATGAAAGCTAGGTGAGACAAAGTTAAGTGTAGACTCTCAAATTCTAAGCCAACTTCACCAGTTTAAGGTATTCTTATGTTTAATCCATTTCAAGGTATGGCTTGGATAGGTGGTCATTCAATGAACATATTAGGTGTAGTACGTGTCCTTCCTCATAATCCTAAAAAATATTTTCCATCTTTTAGTCCTAATGGTATCATCATAGCTAAGAACACATTAAATATTTCAAAGCTACTTTAAGACTCTTAAATGTAGCTTATAAAGATGTAGCATGTAGATTATTTCCATTTACTTTCAAATATGCTACATATGAATGGTTCCCCAACCTTCTAGAGAGTTATATCACTATCTAGAATGATTTTAGTAGGATCTTTATTTATAAATTTGGTAAAATCATTATTCCTTACATTTTGTATCAGTAATTCACTATAGTTAAGAGCGATTCTAGTGAGACCATTGAAGCCTTTAATTCTAGATTCCAAATATATTCAATAGGGCCATAACTCCTTATAGGCCTGTTGAGGCCTTATCTTTTGAAATCTACAAGCATGCTTTGGATCCCATGCCTTCTATGTTTCTTAAGAGGTCTGTTGGAGTCATAAACACATTGGCCTTAGCTTATGATAAACTTATAACAATAAATGATCAAATGCATCTTCAAGGTCATCTTGCATATGTCATCCAAAATATTATCCCCACTTTCCCTAAACTAAATGTCATTCCTAATTCCAATTATAATGTGCCTACCTTAAATTAGACAACATTATTGAACCAATTTCCCTTAAGCCATGCTCATCCCAGCTAAAATTTGGGATTATTAAACAATAGTGATTAAAATGTATTTCATCCACAAGAACAAATAAATTTGATGCCAAAAGAAAGTAACAATAATCAAGTTCATGATTTAGAGGCACCAAAGAATGAAAATGAATCCATACTTAAGATGGTTCAAAAATTTAGTACTGGATTTATTTAATTAGAAAAGCGAGTAGGTAATACTATGGAGAGCTCTAATAGAAATTACTCTTATCAAAGGTTCAACATGCTTATAAACTAGTTCCATAATGGTAACACCAATATAAATAACAATAATTAGTCATCATCAAGTAAGAACAATGACCCTAAGATAAATATTTATGATGTTGTACTAACTAAATATTACAAGGTCCATAATACTTCTAATCATGGTGACTTAGACTGCATTGAATTCTATAATGCTTTTGAGTTGTTTCAAGATGAGTTAAATAAACCTAAAATTGGATCTAATAGAGATAATTCTATAGGCACCTCTAGTTATTCAAGGTCATCCAAGTTTGCAAACACAACCCTTATGGTGCAAACATTTGACTTCCCATTTTAAGAAGAGAAAGAGTTGGAGAATACTCATGAAGAGGTGCATGATTTTTAGTAGTATTTAAAGAAGACTTATTCTTTATGAAATAGGGAGAAAAAGAAACCATTGACCACATATAATCAACCAAATAACTTCAACACTCTTCTAGATCCTATAGATGATAATAATACTAAGCCTCTAAAGGGAAGTACTTCTTAGCCTAATCTTGATTCATCTAATACTTCTACTAGAGGTGGGTATAATATAGTTAAGGACATGAAGAAAATTAATGATAACATCACCTTGAATGAATTGACTCAAATAATTAAATAGAGAGATTTGTTGCTAGAATCTCTATCTAAGAAACTTGGTAAGTCACCCAAAGTAGTAAATTCTAATGTTTCTATGTACAAAAACCAAGGTAGATGTTCCACATTTCTTTCTTATAATCAAAATATTTAGTAATAATTTTCATATCTATTTATTATATTCATTTGCATATGTTAATATCATGCCTAAAGGTATTTTTGAGCAACTAGGTTTGTCTCTAATTAAATCTGATAGGGTTGTTACTCAATTAGATAAATCTAGGGTGAAACTAATTGGATAACTATTAAATGTACACATGAAGCTTGTAAATAAGCCAATGATACATTAGTTTATTAACATCTAAGTGGTTGATATAATTGATTTTTATGGGATGCTACTCAGTAGAGATTGGACCAAATCCTTGAATGGCTACATGTCTATTAATTATTCACATATGTGGTTGCCATGGAAGGGAGTACCAAATAAGATCAGAATTAAAAGAGAGCCCAAGATGAAACATATGATCACCTAGTATAATGATATGATTTAAAGGGTCAACATGGTTAACTCTGAGTTGGGATTTTATACTCTTGACACATCTAAGTTATGTGTCTCAATTGATAATCATGCTATGCCTAAGATATGGAAGTTATATTTTGATAATGTAAAATGCAAGTCTGGTTCTAGTGTAAGAATTATCCTATTTAATCCTATTGGAAAATAATTTAGTAATTCATATAGACTCTAATTTTATTACACTAACAACTTGGTAGAGTATGAGGCTCTAATATTAGGTTTGCAATTTACCATCAAACATAAGATGAAATAAGTACTATTTCATGGTGATTAAGAACTAGTAGTCAATCAAGTGAGAAGTAGGTACCAGTGTAAATTATCTTACATTAATAAATATAAGTTTAGAGTTTAGGACCTGATAAAATATTTTGATGCTTTCAGCATTTTCTCAATTCCTAGGGAAGAAAACAAGCTTGTAGATGAACTAGCTTCAACAACTCTAAACTAAGAATACTTACCATTGAGTTGGTCCCTTGTCCCTTAGTCCCTAATAACATCAACCATTTTCAATTATTTAGTGATGACCAATAGATTTTAGACATTATGAATAGTTTGGGGTTATTTGAAGCTCACATCATTGATGAAGCCAATGGAAATGCTCTTAATAAAGGAAACATTGATGAAAGAATTATGCAATTAAGTGATAATAAAACTCCCAAGGGTATGATTACCCTAGGAATAATATTTGACAAGGATAAAATAGATAAAAAATCCAAAATTCCCAAGGTAAATGGGAAATATTATAAATCAATTAACCTAGGAACATAAGGTTAACCCCAGCTAATCAATATTGGTATAGCCACCACTACTGAAGAGTTTAAAAAATCTAAAGATATATTGAAAAAGTATAAAGATGATGTATCATGGTCAAATGAGGACTTGAATATCTTTGATCCTAGAGTCATAAATCATACCATACCTTTAAAATAAGCTTGCAAGCCTTTTATGCATAAACAAAGCCCTGTTAACCCTATCTTGGAACCCCTGATATACAAAGAGGTTAATAAGATATTGGATGAAAAGATAGTAGTTCCCATTAGACACTCCACTTAGGTATCTAACTTAGTTCCCATAAGGAAGAATAATGGGGAAATCAGATTCTATGCAGACTTTGAAAATTTGAATAAAGCTTCTAAAAAAGATAACTATCCTTTGCCTTCTCTTAGCCAAGTTATACAAATTGTTTTTAGTTTAGCTATGATGTCTTTTCTTGATTTATTTTTAGGTTATAACCAAGTTCTTGTTAACAAGGAATACATATTAAATTATACATTCACCACTAAGTGGGGCACTTTTGCCTATAAGAGAATGCCCTTTGGGCTAATAAATGTAGGTGCAACTTTCCAATAAGCAATGGACCATGATTTCCAAGTTTGATAGGTAAGTACATTAATTTACATTGATGATTTAACTATATTTTCATAAAATATGGAGGATTTTATCATGCACTTATAATAGGTTTTTGAAAGGTGTAGAAGGTATGGAATTCCTCTCAACACTAAGAAGAGCATTTTTTATGACACCGAGGGAAAATTATTGGGATATGTTATAACTAAAGAGGGGATTTATATAGACCCTGATGGAGTAGATTCTATATTAAAAATAGAACCACCTAATAGTAGGAAGAAACTAAAGCCTTTCATTGGTAAAATTAACTTTGTGAGAAAGTTAAGTTTTGGCTTTTCATAAATTATAAATCCATTGAATGATATGTTAAAGAAGGAAGCTAAGATCACATAGAATGAGGAGACCAAGAAAGCTTTCAAAGACATAAAATAAGCAAATGGAAAATATCTAATCCTTATAATTCCATATTTCTCAAAAGACTTCTATTTATATTATTTTGCTTTAGACCATACAGTTGTAACTATCCTAACTTAGAAGATAAAAGGATGTGATCATCATATTGCTTTCATGAGTACTAAATTTAAAAATGTTGAGTTGAACTATTCCCTGATAGAAAATTATGAATGCACTTTACTCAAGGTAGTGAAGAAATTTAGGCATTAAATCCATATAAATAAGGTACATTCAATACTACTAGACCCCATCACTAAGCTCATGCTTAGTCAATGTGAACTTGGAGAAAGAATAGGTAAGTGGATGTCTGTGCTTTAAGAGTATGATCTTGAAATGAGGAAAGCCAAGTTGGTAAGGTGCCAAGGGTTAATTAAATTAATTTCCAATACTAAGCCCAAGTTAAGTATCATGCAAGTAGAATTAAAAAAATTTCAACCCAATGATTGGTATGATTGAATTCTTCATCTAATAATCAATGGCACTTGTCCTACAGGGTTGACTAGGGAGTAAACAAGAGTTCTAAGCCAAAAGGTAGCTCATTTCCTAATTAAATGTGGAGTGATTTTAAGGAAAAAACTATGAAGGGACATACCTGAGATGTGTTTCTAAATATGAAGCTAATGAGATCTTGAGTACTTTCCATGATAATTTGGGGAGTGAATACCCTTCAAGAAGGATAACAACACATAATATTCTTAGGGCTAGTTACTATTGGCCCACTATCTTCAAAGATGCTAACAAGCATGTGAGAGAGTGTCATCAGTGTCAAATTTTTCAATACCAAAGAACCCAAGGTAACCATGCCATTAAAGCTAGTAATGATTGATAAACCCTTTGCTTAATGGGGATTATATTTTGTGGGGCTCATCAATCCTAATTCCTTATATGGTCACAAGTATGTTTTGACTATTACCAACTACTACACAAGATGGATTGAATAAGTGGCAACAACATAGTGTAGGACTAAATAAGTGATCAAATTCCTAGAAGAAAACATATGCACAAGGTTTTGAACAGTAGTATATTTATTCTATGATAATGGATATACTTTTATATACATTTAGATGATTGAGTGGGCATATGATAACAACATTGTTCTCAAGTTCTCATCAAACCATTACACTCAGGGAAATGGAGTGTCAAAATCAATGAATAAGAACTTGATGATAGACATAAAGAAGTTTTTAGTAGATAAACCAATAATATGACACAAGATACTTAAGTATTCCCTTTAATTAGATAGAATAAGAGTCAATCAATCTCTCAAGTCATCACCATTCTTATTTGTATATGGTCAAGAACCTATATTCCCCATCACACTTAAGCTTCCAACCTATGATTTTATGCAAGAGTACATAGAAAGAGAAGATTAAGAGTTTTCAATTTCTAGGTTACTTGACATTATTCAAATGGAGGATGTGAGAGAGGAGGATTTTTTCAATTTAAATAGGCATTAAACCATAGTGAAGAGATGGTTTGATAAGCATTCAAAAATAAAAGTGTTTCAAAAAGGAGATTTGGTCCTTCTTTAGGATAAATCCTTAGAACCAAAAGGAAACATGGGAAGTTTACTCCCTTATGGATTGGCCCATATCATAATACAAAGACCTTAGGGGATAACACCTTCAAATTAAAAGACTTACAAGGGGAAAAGTCTACATTGCCAACCAATGGGAAATACCTCAATCACTATTTCTCTCATGTCCCACTTGAAGTCTTCATGGAGTAAACTATAAGACTAATTAGGATTATTTTAGGTAGGCTTAGATCAGTTCCTTTCCTATTTCTCTCCTTCCTATCCCTTGATTATACATAGTGCATACATATATTTATTTGTTTGATTCCTTTGCTTTCTATTTGTTTGATTTGTGTTTTGTGTGTTTTCTTTTCTTTGCTTGGTTATTTACTTTATATAAGTCTTTCCTAAGACATTATTCAAGCTCCAATGCATATATTTTCTCAAAATGAACTCCACAAATTAGGAATGTAGGTATGACTTCTTTAAATGGTTAATCATGGATCTTGAAATGTGAGCTCGATGTTATAATTTTGAGAAGTTGGTAAGGGATGGTATCTCAGATGGTTTTTCCCAAAATATTAAACCTAGTTATTGATCTAAATCTGATTCTAATAAGTATTTCTTATGTAGGGTGAAAGTTTTAATTATTAAGACATAGTCATGTTTGCACTTAGAAAACATTAATTGCTTGGGATAAAGTTTACAACCAAATGTGATTGTTTGAAGATCAAACATCTGACCAAATCCCAAAACCTAACTACTCTAGTTCTCAACATTGGTTAGAAAGCAAAAACATATCCAAAAAATAAAAAATAAGAGATTTATTATAAAATACAAAAGTTTCTAAGAAAAGGTGATTTTAGTAATCTCCACCAGTGATATGGATGCCTGGTTGATAGTAGAGAAAGGTCTTGATTGGATATAAATGTATCTATTTTGGGTTTATGAACACTTGGATGGAATAAGAGCAATTCCCAAGCCTTACTTGAGCTAAATCATGGTTCTTAATGAACATCTAATTATGTTATAAATCAATGTTAATGGTCAAGGCCATGAATCTAGAAGTTGTCCTCTAAATCCCATGACAATTAGTAAGTGGAATCAGATCACACACATAACATGTCTATGTTTTGATGTTTGATCCTAATTCTATATGTGTGAGACTTATCTCAATTATGACCTAATCTTAACTAGGGTACATAATCATGTTGAATAAGTAGCCTAGTTATTAGTCTAAATCAGAGTCTCTAAATTCTAAAAATTGTTATGTTTCCCCCAAAAGTCACATTTTTTTGAGGTCAACATACCCCCATTTATAAAAATGGTGACCCTTGTTTGAAAAGTTTGAAAATTTGTTCTTTGAATTGAAGATCCCACTTGATCTAGTTGCCATTAACATGTTAAATAGATAATATTTATTTGAAGATCATACACATCTATTATCATATGGTTTAATTGAAATATTTTCAAGTGATTATTATTTTACCCCTTCTAAGGTGGCTAATGGTTGCCTTTCATGCTTGAAAGTTTCATATTTAATGGAGTCTCAACATTTTGAACAATATTTAGAGTTTCACACTTCAAATGATAATTTAACCCTTTGTTAATATTTAAGTCTTTAACAGTTTGATTGAATTCATGAATGAAATATGTTAAAACCTAGGGTTTTATGCAATAAAATGTATTTTAACCTAGGACCTTTTGATTTGAATTCAAATTTATGTTAGTATTTTTATTTGAAAATTTGTGCAAGAACAATTTTCCATGTCATGGACTTAGTTTAATTTTTATCCTAAGGCTTAGTCATGTTTATCAACACAACCAAACCTTAGTCTAAAAATATTATGATTTTCCCCTTTATGTCCCAATCCCCCTTTTTCCTATGGGTTATCTAATCACATAGTCCCTTTCATTATGTTCTAACATAGCCTAAAGCCTTATCCTAAAGTTTTAATTACATTTATTAATACATTAAAGACCTTAGGCTAAAAATTTATACCAAGTCTATTATTCATGGGGTATCTTTATTATGTTTTGAAACATAGCTTAAGATTTTACCCTAAGGTTTTATCATGTTTATTAGCATGAAATAAAACCATAGTCTATCATCTTTAACCTAAGTTCCCTATATTTCCCAAGCCTAACTTAATATTTTGTATTGACTGTAGGATCAATGATACATGTTTTCTTGGATAGAGATGATATAAAAGAGAAAGATCAACATTTAAAATTCAAAGGACTCAGAGCATAGGAGGAAGCTATAAGTTTCAAGCCAACATCTTACAATTGAAGCTTGAGCATGTCCTTAAAGATTGATAGTATGCAGTTAAACATACACATTTTGATTGACAGTGTATATTAAGTAAAGACTTTAATGGATCCCCAAGACAAGTGAGAAGGTGATAAGTGTCATAATTATAGTAAAAGGATAGTAAGCTACTAATGGCATTCAATCCCTTAGATTTATTCCAATAAATCCCACTAGTTTATACAATCAAGATCTAACGGTGCATAATGAAGGTTGAAAAGTCAAAAGCCTTGAGATGAAATATAGAGATGAAAAGTAGCACAACTATAGGCCACATATTAAAGCCCAAGCATATTTTGAAGATCAATGGTATGTCACTAGGCATACACATTTTGATTAGTGGTACATTAATCAAAATAAAAAAAACTAGTGGATAAAGATCGATGGAGTACAATTGATCCATGTAATCAAGATCAATGGTATGAGATAAATGTTGACATTTAAATGAATCTCAAAGTGAATATGGTGTCAAAACTATAGGGAATATGAAAAATTAGTTAATAAAATTTGATATTTTGGATTGAGATCAATGGACCACATTTATTAGTGTAAATAAATCCAACGGTACAAGGTGAGGCATAATTTTTAAAGGGCTTGAAACCAATAAAATATTGACATGTGTTCAAAAGTAACAAAGTAATATTTTAAATATTAATAAGTAGCATGCTAAGAGACCCCATGATGATGACACATAAGTGAGACATGATAAATTTGAAGATTTCATGGACCAAAGATGAGGCAAAGGTATAAATGCTTGATTAAAACAAAATATAAGTCATAAAGATCATGTAATTTAGACTCATTGCCACTATTAAAGCTCTATAAAAACCTTCAAAAATCCATATAAAGTATGGGAATGCTAATTAAACTCTATGATTATTATAAACAAGCTAAGGAAAGTTGAATTATCATATGCATGAGAATAATTCAATCCAAATCTAAACTATAGACCACTAATAAGAAATTTAACAAAATTCACAGCCATGGTAGCTCAAAAAGGTGTTCCCAAGGAGGATGTAGAGTTTTATTTGACCTTGGATGTAAGGGGAGAATTTTAAAGCATACACAATTTGATGCCACAACTTTGAACACATAATACAATAATTGGTCCAAGATTTTCTAGACCATTCAAGAACAATAAACCATTAAAAGAGAGGAGAAGAATGTGTCTACAAGGAGACTCTACTACAACATAGTCTCCATCTAGATGATAGGTCTAAACTATGAAGTAGTAAATCCCAAGGTACATCACTATATTGATATCATTGCTCCCATTTTTAAGGATGGTTAATTAGATAAGGGCATGATTGTGCATGAGTGTAATTTTAGGAATACTACTTAGATTTATCACATATATTTTGAGAACTACAAATTTCCAAAACCCTAAGTAGACCTAACCACAATAACCAATTGGTAAAAAGAGAATGATTTTATGATAATCTTTTCCCTATCATTATATTATGGGAATCAAGTGTTTTTAGATTTCAATAACAATATCCCAATTAGCCAATTTAGATTGGGGATTAGAATGATCATGACAAGGATGAATAAGTTGTGTGGGAATACAACCACTACATATGTAGATAAAATTTGGGTCCCCTTAGTCTATTTCATGGTTGAAAAACATGTCACCCCTCCTTTAGGTGAGGTAATCAACACCCTTTTAAGTAGATAGTTTTTTGTAATCAAGAAGAATACTAGGGCTCAATTTTACATGATTTCATACCTTTTAGATGCCCTTATTACTAAAAAAATGATTCCAAACCTTAGGTAATGGTCACCTAATGGGACATAAACTATTTCACAATATTATTCCAAAATTCACATATTGAAATGTAGGAACCACATCCAATTTATCTATGATTATATTTACCCAACCCTTAGTGAGGCCATCACAAGGATCCCAATGATGAGATTCAACCCAATAATAAATAAGATTATTGAACCAATTGGGGACATATGGATATACAAAAATTATACCATCATTGAGATTAAAGGGATATAATGCACCCCACTCAGGTTACCTATCCATGTACCAATCAAACTAGCAGATCAAAAAGTGGATTATCAAATATGCAATGGAATAAATGGTCTTTTAAAGACCAAAAGGAAGGTAATACTTCAAACTCTACCCATAATCATTGGTAGGATTGTATTTTCATAATGGGATAATATTAAGGCTACTTATAAACATAGGACATCTTTTAACCTACAAATTGATGAGCTTAGGTAGTGGGATCCTTATGGAAGAGTTTAGGAGCACCTAAAAGTAAAAGAGATGTTGAATGTGCCTTATGAGTGCTATCCTATTATTTTTGAACTCATATACACAAAATAATATTCATTCTCTGAGGTCACAGGAAGATTAAAAAAACATTACATCAAACTAGAATCTATGATGCCAAGGAAGAAAGGAGGAGTGATAAATGATAGTTAGGGCCAAGACAATATCAATTGATAAGAATTGAACCTTCTAAGCCTCCACCAGCTAAATCAATCAGTACCCAAACAAAGATAGAAGTTAAACATAGGCTAAAAAAGAGAATGCCTAATGAAATTGCATCTTATTCAACCCAAGTAGAGGAACAAGGATCACCATTGGAGGAGGTTCATATGGTAGAATTAGACCCTGGTGAGACAATTCATGATGATTTAAAAATTCTATCACTAACTTATGAGTCAGATGATGAAAAAAATTTAGAAATAAAGGAAGAAAAGTGGAAGAAAGTATTGGATCTAGTTCCTATAGATACCACCAAGAGAAAGGTTAAACTGGCAATTGTTCCAATGAAGACCAAAAATCCCAAAGTGACTTTCCCTCCTCATTTGGGTGAAGTTAACCTATTTAGTGAATAGAAATTCATTCATGGTCTAACCATTCTATAATGGTTCATCAATGGTAATTATAGAAGGTACCCATTAGGCAACATCCTTGGGCTATGATGTAAGCCATCAATATCCCTATTCATGAAGAGATAAAGCCATGGATAGTGGTCTTGTAAAAGGAAAATGAGAAAAAGATGGCTCCTCAAGAATCAAGTGGAGCATAAATAGATATCCCAACTCCAAAAGTAACATAATCCTTAGTTAGTCTCAAGTTTGACTCAATAACTACCAGTTTGCAAAGGGTCACAAAAAAGGTCATGGCAGGAGGTGAGGAGATCACATGTCAGAAACTAGATCCATTCATTAGTTTGACTCTAGTAGGAGGATAAAATTTTGGTGAGGACCCAATATTTGAAGAAAATGTTCTTAAATTGGAAAAAGCATAGTCAGAATAATTACAAATAATTATCAAAGGCATGATGCAATAAAAGAAAAATTTGGAAGGAATAATTATCTTGTTAGTCCAAGAAGATAGGTTCAAACAATTTGAGGACACCATGATGATTTCTTCAGTTCCTTAAAATCATTAAGGGTCATCTAAGAATCAAATCCTTGAGTTGAAAATAGTTAGCCTAGCCCACCTAAATATGCATATGATATATTATTGGATAAGATCAAGGACCTATGAAACTAATCCAAGTAAATGGAAAACATTTCTAAGCATATAAAAAAATAGGAAGATAGGATATTTCACATACTGGATATCTCAATCAAGGAACCCACCACACTCAACCCATTGGGTATTATCACTAATGAGGAGTTCAATAATTGAACTACTCAATTCATGTAGGAAGTGAGACATCAAGGCCAAGGGAAGATAAAGGTGGATAACAAGAAGATCATGGGTTTACTTTTATCATCTGAGGAGAAGATAGGAGATGTCAGAAGCATCAAAAAAACATTGGAAAGAGATAAAAAGGATATTTGGAGCCTAGAAGATCAAGAAATGGAACTTTTTATGAGACCTATTATCTACCTCCAACTTATTAATGAAAAACATTATAAGATGAAGACATTACATGGAAGACAAAAGACTACATCAGTCATAGGGTCTAAGAATTAGTTGAATTAAGAATATTCTTTTGTAGCTAAGCTTGTATAATTTTTTAAAAGAGTATTATTTTTTAAATGCATGTGAAACTTGTAAAACACTTTTCCTATTAGTTAGTCATTTTAAAATGTCCAAGGAGTTTTAGAACAATTTTAAAAGGATAATTGTTCTTAGCACTTGACATGATTAACTGACATACCTCATGAATTGTCTATATAAAGAGGTATTGTCAATCATAAAAGGGGAGATTTTTTGAGCCAAAAATATTTGTAACTTTTGAGAAAATTAATATCAGTAATGAGTTCTATAAATTTTGACAACATACATTTGTGTGAATTCCTATCATGGCTTATCTCTCATTTGTCTAGTCTAAATATAATATTTGAATGGTCCTTGTGGATTCTAGATGTGCATCTTTAAGTGTAGAGTTGATAATTTGTTTTAATTCTATATTAGCTAAAATTTATAAGGTTTACTTTGTTTTATTTAATGTTCTTTCATATGTGTTAATGTTGTTTGCTTGCAGGGGTAAATCTTTCAAGTGAACCTAGTCCTTATTTACATTATTTCATACTACCCTTAGATGTTGGCCTAATGTGTGATAGGAATTGAGATTGTACTAATTCATGTCATATATTGGTTAGATGCATGTTCAAATGAAACTTGAACTTTATCATAATGTTTGGATTAAATATCAACAACATATTTATTTTCTGCCTTACCCTTCTTTTTGATCCATTTTTTATCAATTCACCTTAGATTAGCTTCATTGTGAATACTCATCTAAGTTTAGCTTTGGACTCATGTTTTAAGCATAATTAAATTTAAATATCACATATCATCTTCAAGATCACATATCAACTATTAGGCTATGGTGGCTCCCAACCACCAACTATTATAAATTTTGTGAAACAATCCACTTATTCTACCTCTATTCCACCAAAGATAACAAGAGTATCACAACCTAAAACTCATGCATTGGATTCTATAAATTTATAAATGAGTAGTGTTTTTAAAACACTAAGAACCACTTGTGATACACTTTCAGGCATCAACACTATCCAATATATTTTGCATGTTAGTGAATGATAAATTGCCCATATAATCATTTATTTATATATAATATGTGTAATCCTATTTTATTCATGAGTTATAATGACCTATATAAAAATAATCTTTCTATATATAGACTAAAATACAAATAAAATATCATAGCATAGTGCTTTCATATACTTGGATGGTATAGAGATGGATATCAAGTGGTTGTAGATCTAGATGAGGGTAATTCACACTACATGTAAACAATATAGGGTTCCAAATCCCATTACAAATATATGGGGTATGGTTATAAATATATCCTAATATAAATCAATGATATATAAATAATAACTAAGGTGTAATGAAACCACATGTAAGGAAAAAATGAATAAGGGAAACTTATATCGAAGATAGCTATAAACAAAAACTAAGTAAAAGGTAATTTATGTAATGGTAAACCATGAGTGGTATATGCAACCTAAAGTGGTAACAAGAATCCTAATAACCATATAAATATACCAACATACTCAATATAAGTATAATTTAAGAAATGAAAATAATATACTTTTTTTATAAAAATAAGTAAAGAACATATATTTACTAAGTAATAAATGAAAGAGTCTAAGAATATAGATACTTACTTTTGGATTTAATTATTTTTAAATTGAGTGACATTTTCAAGAAATTTTATAGGATGAAGAACTAAAATGACAAGACTAAGCCTTATATTTCATTATTTAGGGACTCCAAATATTGGTGAACCTCCTTAGTAGGAATCTTCTTATCAAGATTAAAAGATCTTGAGCAAGACTTGACTTCCATGAATAAGACTTTAACCTAAAAATAATATTTTATTAATTAAGGTATAAATTAAAGTTAAAATATTGTAAATTTGTGTTTTGTGTCTTGGGAATGATAAATATGATCCATATATATATATATATATATATATATATATATATATATATATATATATAACTCCAAACCTAAAAATATCCTTAAAATCTATGTTGTTGGTTTCAACCTAGACAATATATTAAAATGGGATGTCCAATGACTAAAACCTATATCATCTATGTTGATATAGTTTGGAAAGTAGAAAAAATCATAAATATATTGGCATGTCCAATAGTACATGGATAAACATGTAGGAAATAGATAATATCATACTAGATGATACAATAAGAATACATGGTGGTTAAAAAAACTAGGCATAAGGAGACATCAAATGAATATAAAAATATACTTATAAGACATCATAGTGATAGTATTAAGGGTATGATATAATATTTTTTAAACATTTATCACAAATTAACATTGATCCAACCCCACCATTTTCTCGATGCACTCCTTAGGATGTGCAATGATGGATGTCGATGCACTAACAAGTTTTATAATTAAAATGACCATTAAAGTGATAAATATGAATAATATTGTTTGTATAAATATTCCCCACCTAACTATAATCACATGTCACAATATTTTAATTTAGGATGGTGCTTATGGAAAGATACATAGTCACATGAGAGAATAACTTAAAATAAATACTTAAATAACTATTAATAAATAAACAACTAGAGGTAATATATAGATTTATTGACTCACATTTTCACTTAGATGATACATGTAAATATCACATCCTTTATTATGGTGAGCATGATAAATAAATTTGGAAACCATAAATATACAAGGATAAAAAATATAATAAAATATATACATGCATACACAATATAGTCAACATGCATACACATCATAGTAAATAAATTAATGTAAAGGAAAATTCTTAGAAGAAGACTATAAAACATATAAAAAATTAGAAATCCATGATTTACAAGGATAAATTAGAACCAAATTATTCAATAAAGTAGATAAAAACAAGGGTAAATTATATATCCATAATGTTAGGGATAATACAAAATTGAAGAACCTATAGAAAAAGATAATAATAAGTGATATAAAATAGAAATCAGATAAGATGGTCCCAAAAATTTTGCAACATGAAATAATGAAAGGGATAAATAAGATTGTATGGCACATAAAAAATGAATATAATACTCAAGGTTTCAAAACTATATAATAAAAATCCTATAGAAATAAGGCAATGACTGAGAAATCATCTCACAACAAATCAAAGATGCAACTTCAATTTGAAAAATGGACAATGATAATTGTTTCATATAACTAACATGTTTGAAATAAATGAATAATAAGAAATAAGTAAGATGGGAGAGATTTGGAAATGAACCTACCTATTAATGAGTAAGAATGGAGGGAGGGAAAATATGGTGTCACCAAGGAAAAAACATGGTCTTTACTAGAAACAAGACACTCTAATTAGTTTTTGGCAAGACTAGTATTTTTTTAGCATCAATGGCCCTATATAAGCCTATACATCAGTAATAATAATTGGATAACTATTTAAGTATAAATATAATCCCATAAAGACTAGTATGCATGAAAATTACAATGATCCTACCTTCCTAAAATTTGTTCCTCACTCCTTAGGAACCCTCAAAGAACCATTTATCCACTATGACTATTGGGTACTTACATGATAAAATATGTGGTATTAAAACTTAAATATATATGAAAGACATCCTACCCTAGTCTAATATCATACCACATCCCAATGTAACTTAGATCTATCATGAGTCTAGTTGTGAAAATTGAGTTTTGAATAGAATGGGGGGTGTGTTGAGAAAAAGATCATGTCTTTTGGTGTGATCCAAATTTTAATATATATTTACTTTTCCTTATGATAGTATAAATTTTGAATATCTTGGATTTTTCTATTTTCATCCTCCATGTGATTGAGAAGGAAAACTATGGGTGGTAAAGAGGAATAACACAAGAGATCTTAAATGTATCCATTAAATAAGGAATCTAGAGACCAAGATACATATATGATCCTATAATTTCACCTTGGAAAAAAGTGAAATTTTGAAACTAAACTCATTTAATTAAAAATTAGGTGAAGATAAGTAAGGATGGAGATGAATATAGAACATTTATGTTTCCCTAATAAAAAAATGTATAAATGAAAATGGTAATGAGAGATAGGCTGAGTATTCACCATAATAGAAGGAAAAATGTTGATGAGAACATGTAGGTATACAATAATAATTTTACCACAAGATAATATGATTGAATCTAAGTGACAAATAATTACTCTCAATCCTTTCCTTATCTTTAAAAAATATACCTAGATGAGGTTGGGAGATAATAAACCTATGAATTAGAGTAAAAAATGATAGGCATTTTTTTGGAAGGCTTGATTGATTCTATGTCTTATCATGCAACTCATAAGCTAAAAATCTAGGAGGTGTAAGTAGGATAAATCTACGAATCATAAAAAATGTGTCAAAACTTACAAGGGTGCAATGATAATAAAAGACCCCAAAAAAATAAAACAATGGCCAAAAATACAACATGAAGGGAAAGTGGCCATAAGTATAAAAATAAAGAGGATGGGCATTTTGTTTTCCCTAGGTCTTACCATGAAATTAAAAAAATAAGAAACTAAGAGGTGTAAAAATAAAAATAGACATAAGGACCTAGATTAAGTACTATGGTTTATGCTAAGGAACCCGATAGTGTGAATAAAATAAGGAGAAGTTGTAACAAAAATGAGTCAAAAAATTACTTACTATAAATTTTACCTTAAAATAATCTAAACTAACTATAAAAAAATAAGTGACCTGTAAAAATTGAAAAAACATAAATAAAAGGAAACTAAGGAATACCCATGTATGTAAAAATACTTATTCAAGAACCAAGCAATGGTTAGTTATTTCAAATATATGTGGTCATTATTTTTTAATTTAAATTCTTTAGGTCTAATAATGTGCTTGATAAGTTAAGGATGCCATTACAATTATGTGTACTTGCCCTTTTGTTTTTAGTTATAATCTAATTTTAACACTAAGTTTATGAAATTGAAGGTGTAATTTAATTTCTTAGATGTTTTCATAATAGAATATTATATCATAGAAATAAGAGTAGAATATATTAATCCAAAATAGTAATTAAAATAAGAATAATATGCTTTATAAATATGACCAAGCCACTTCAAGGAGGAAACATACATAACTATTCAATGAGAGCACAATTCACAATATAATGATCAAATACTAACCAATATCTCCTATATTCTCTACTTAGCCATGGTTATTACATAGGTGAAACTTACTAAGAACATAAATAAATGTGACAAGGTAATATAAGGGCTATGTAAACCACAATTCAACCACACATATTCATAGATACACCATATGTTAAGGGCATAACATGACCCTCCCATTTATAGTAACATCATACTCAACATTTAATTGACCCTAGATGTTTTTGTAGTAATGCTTCATCTTCACATGTTACATCTTAATAATGTAGATTATTTCATTTGATTAAATACTCCTTAATTTCTCTAGTTTGTAGTTTATTAGTGGACCTTTAAAGTATATATTTAGGATACAAAATAAATCTACCTTCCTCATCCAATTTAGGTAACTTATTTTGAATAGAAACTATATTTCTAATTCACCTTCTTTAGGAAATATACATGGAATATTAGATGTATGTGAGTGGACTATGGGAATTCTAGCTTGTAGGCCACACTACCAATTTTTTACAAGATTTGATAAGGGCCATAATACTCAGGAGAAAATTGTTATCCTTTTACTTCAAAGACATATACTTATATGGATGTAATCATACAAATACCCAATCACCTATGTAAAAATGTCACTCACTATGGTGTTGATCCACGTGTTGCTTCATTTGATTTTGTTCCATGCTTGAATTTTATCATAAACTAGAGAGTAATTATTATTGATGGTGAATGTGTTATTAAATAAATCAAACATTGGGATGTGCCTTTAAGGTTTATGTATTTGTGGGGAGTGATATTATTTAATGACACAAAGGGAGACATTTTGGATGAAATATGAACATAAGTATTATACCACCATTTAGTAAGTGGTAGCCAATAAACCCAATTATTCTATTTGTCAGAAGTAAAATAAAAGAGATACCCTTCCAAACATTTTTTGACTACATTTTTCCATCATATTAAGTATGATAGGATGAGTTATAAACCAAGTGGTGCCCAAACATGCAAATAATTTAGTCTAAAAATTAATAGTAAATATGGGACCTTGATCACTTACAATGATCTTTGGAGTACCATGAACTTTTTGAACTATATTGAGAAAAGTAGAAGCTAATTTACTAGAAACAAATGGTTGTAATAAGGCACAAAAATGAGCATACTTAGTGATTTAATCCATAAATACCATGATAATGTTTTTACCTTTAGAACATGCTAACCAAGTAATGAAATCCATGTAAACCCCTTCTTAACATTGGATAGGGATGGAAAAGGATTTAAAATATCTAGGATCTTAATAATTTCCCCTTTGTTCTATTGACATATCATGCATTTATCCACAATTTTTTAGACATCACCCTTAAATCATTCCCAAAAGTAATCTTTCTTAATTCTATGATATGTTTTCAAAAATCATGAGTGACCTCCTATTGGAGATGCATGAAGTTCTTAAAGGATTTTATGTTTGAGAGAAATCTTACAGAGGTATAATATATTTTTATACCATAACGTGTTCTCAATCCATGTAAATTATTTAGATCCCCTAGAACCTTGTTGAATATTTTGAATCAAATCATGGGTAGAAATGTCACTATCCCATTCTGACCTTACTTCCTCTAGCCAATCGTCTTGAAATATGGTCATTATGTTTAATAATGCCTCAATTAAATCAACCCTCTAAGATAGTGCATTTACAATAACATTCTATTTTCCTTTACTATAAATTATTTCATAGTCATAGCCTAACATTTTAATCACCCAATTTTGTTATTATTTAGAAGATGATCATTGTTCAAAAAAATGCTTGAGGTTATTATGATCAATATTTACCTGAAACTAATGACCCATAAGATAAGGTATCCACTACTTGACTATAATAAAAATATCCATCATATCTTTTTCATAGATTAGATTAAACTTATTTTTTACATTCAATTGATGACTCTAAAATGAAATATGTCATGCAAAAACTTTTGCATGAGTACATTCCCCATACCATGTCCTGATGCATCACATTTCACAACAAATTTTTTATAAAAATAAGAGTTAGCCAAAATTAGAGTGGTCTACATATCAATTTTCAATTGTTTAAATGTCTTCATGGTTGTATTAGTATGATGGAAATAATATTTATTCAAAAAATATGTGTGTGGTGTTATGATGCTACCATAAATTTTGACAAAAATTTGATAGTAACCATTAATCCCATAAAATCCTTGGAGGTTCTCTAGGATATTGGGAACCTACCACTCCATTGTAGCTTGGATATTTTTAAGAACAACTTTTGCTACTTCATGTGAAACAATATGACCCAATTACTCCACCTCTCAAACCCCAAAGATACATTTGGAAGGTTTGGAATAAAGATAATGTTATTCCAAAACTAAGAGTACTTGTTTCACATGATTTAAATGGTCTTCTCAAATTTTTTTGTAAATGAGGATGTCATAAAAAAACACCAACACATAATTTCTCAAAAAAAATTGAAAATAATATTCATCAAACTCTAAAATGTATATGGTGCATTTTTTAGCACAAAATGCATGGCCATAAACTCATAATGACCTTCATGAGTTATGAAAGATGTTTTAGGTATGTCCTCTTCACATGTTCAAATATTATGATATCTAGAGCTTTGATTTGGTCAAGTTTTAGTAGTGAAATTTTTATTCAAATCTAGTGTCTTTTATCTCCTACAAGCTAAAGGATTAAAAAAAAGAACTTGTGATCTAGGATGAATTTATTTTTTTCATCACTATAGTATTTTTTTAAGGTGATTTTTTGGACAAAAATAGTAAAAAAAAAGTTTGGAAAACTTTTAACCATGTGAAAATTAGCAGTCATTGGATTCATATTTTTTAGATGATTACAATGGTATATTATGTTAGTACACTTTTTAGGCTTAAACATTTCACCTTTGCACACATTAGTAGTCATTGGATTTATCATGGTGAGTTGATTGCAATGGTATCATTATTAGGGTGATTAATTCACCATTATAAATAAATGAGTAATATTTAGTTATTCATAATTGTTTGTAATATTATTATTTATCATAGATAAGTTGTTAGGTTATTTAGGTGGGTAAATCATGAAAACATTTTAATCATGGTATGCTTTAACTCTAATGTAATATTTGGGAGATATTTTATTTACATTTGTTTTATCTCTCCTATTTTATAGGAGATATTACAAGCTCATATTATTGTATAAATATAAATCTTTATTATATATTTTTTAGTTGGAATGAATATAATATTTTTATTCCTCCATATCATGTATCAGAGCTTCATAGAAATCTCTAAACCTATGCATGAGGAGAAGATCGATATCTCCTAAAGTGTTTATATATATTCTTTATGTGAGGGTAATCATGTGCACTCCCATACCAAAGTAACCATAGAATATGCAGACAAAAAGAAGCAGTAAAAGCTATGAGGTTTGAATATCTCACATCCAACATATAAAGCATGGAGGTTGGCATTAGAGGATTGGTGGAAAACATAAAGCATGGAGGTTGGCATTGGAGGATTGGTGGAAAACATAAAGCCTGTTGAATCTACGTTTAGATCCTATCTATTATTTATTCCTAGTGTTGAAATAAATAAATCATTTTTTATTGGAGGATGTCAGATCTATTCTTTGGTGATAATCTTCTTGATAAAATACATGTGCAACAGTATGATGTTTCTTAACTTTATATGTTTGTTTAAAGGAGAATGCATTGCATCTATATCTGACATCTAGTGGCATACATATATGGTGGTGTCCATTTTGAGATATTTATCCTTAAAAATCATGGAGGATTGCATTTTAGATACTGTAAGTTATGAGCCTACAATAAACAAAAGTTACATTTCATTAAAGAGCTTGGCATCATATGGAGTTAGGCATGTTGGTGAGAAGCTTGGCATAGTATCTATAGAATAAAAGGCATTAAAAAAAGTTGTAAGCATTGATTTTTGAATCTTGAGCCAACTTGGCATCATCCTTGGAATTATGCTTAGAAATATGGTGCTTCAAAGGAGAGAAGAGCCAAATAAAGGCTACATTGAACAAATAGGTTGGTGTTTATATATTTTTTATCTTATACATTAAAACTATAGTGTATAAGTTTGAGGATTCATACCAAGGCAAAAACCATAATTAAATCCTCCAAAACACCTTAAAAATACATTATTTACCACAAATATACCACAAAACCACTTGATAAATCCACAAAACTACCATTTATAAAATTCCTTTTCTACAAATTTTATTAGAATCCACTTATTTGAGAAATATGTGCTATTGGAAAAGGAGTAGTTTTTTTTTTCAAAAGAGACATTAATAGCCTTTAAATACCAATTTGTCCTTTTGAAATATTAAAATGATACATAAGTTATTTTGTGGGTAGGTTTTTGGTGAAAATAGGTGGGAGGTTCAAATCCCCCAAAAAGATTTCTTTGGTGAAACTTTTAGAAATCCCTCCAAATATAGACAACTACTAAATTTAGTTATAAATAACTCAATTAGTAAAAAAATAATATAAAAAAGATTAAAAAATAGAAAAGGTAAAATAAAAAAAGTGATTTTTTTCCAAAAAGAGTCCAAAGATCCCAAACATGAAAAAAAAGGAAAAGTGCATTTTTTAAATTTTTTTCAAGCATTATAAATTTAAATTTCATATTGTATTACAAAAAAAAATCATTGTATTTCACCAAATCATGAATTTTTTCAAAACTTGACTTAGTGTTCAGTCAAATCTATGCCTCTAAATCATGTTTACGGGTAATTTCATTATTCTTGAGTTACTTCATATAACACCTAACATAGTTACAATAATGATGTTTAGGCATCGACCCTTTGAACCATCAGGGAGAAATAAGATACATACACTCATAGCCTTCCCCTCATTTACCCATTCATTACAATTGAAAGGCATAAATCCTAATAGATGGAATTTCTAAGTATATAGTGAGGTTATGCATGCATATGTATAAATCCATCTAAGTGGCTGCTAGTGATTGGATGAATCATTTATAATACTTTTTAGGTATCAAGTATTAGATTATTTACCATAAATTTATTCCTCTTTCTCATACCATTAGGTATACAGAAAGGGCAAGTTTTTTCTCCATACCAAAAGGTATAAATCAAAGGTGTGTATAAAGAAAGGTATGGTATATCAATTTGATGGTATATAGAAATGGAGACCTATATACCTGGAGTGATAAGGAACAAATCCATTACCTACAATCTTGATAATGGCTACATAGGTTCTAATTTTTTTTTTTCTGAATTCATAGTTACTCAAAGGTGAGAAATGCTCTACTTGGAAGATAAATATTAGAATTCAACTAGAGTTTGAAGAAATTTGGTTTGTAGTAGATGGCTCATATATCCAACATGTAAAAAACATTGATCAATAATGTAAGTTTGAAAAATCCAACCAAAAGGATAAGTTGATAATCATGTTTAGAGTATCAGATGAAGTTTTACTACACATCTATGAAGCCAAAACAACTAAGGAATATTGAGACAAGATCCAAACTATTTATGAGGGCAAAAATGATAGTACTATTTTACATTTGTAAAGTCAACTCTAGTCTCTCAAATTGAGATTAGGAGAAATAGTGGAGGCCTTTTTAAGACATCTTGCTATGTTGAGGGCATCGCTTCAATCCTTGGTGAGACATTTTTAGATGATTCTCTTTTACCTATTGTCTTAAGATCATTGCCACCCTCATACATGATTTTTTTGACCACTTTGACTATAAAAAACTAGAAACCAAGTTTTGAAAAATTGGTAAATATGTTACAATAGGAAAAGTATTTCAATACTCATGACAACCAAGACAAACATGTTCTAGCTTCTCATCAACAAAAAGAAAAGAAACTAGTGAAATATTCATCAAAACATAATACAAGGTAGAATTCACAAGCAAGAAAGTCACAAAAATAATGTCATATTTGTGGTCATCAAGGACATGAAATAAAACATTATTGGTACAATACCTTCAAAAAAGGATATTATAGTGGTCATAATTCTACTAACCAAAAATCATCCCCTACCTCATTCAATAAGCCACAAAGATAGAAAAAGGGGACCTAATAGAATAAATCAAAGGAATAAGGCACTATTATCAAATAAGAAGAACATGACTACATGTACTCTATAGATATCCATGATGAATCCACATCACAGAGTGACATATGGTATGTTTACTCAAGTGAAACCCAACACATGATAGGTATAAAACATTGGATTTTCACTTTGAATGCCACACAAAAAAAAAATGTTTCTTTGGGTGATGATACCTCATATAGTGTGCAAGGAATTAGTAACATTGCTTTAACCCTAGGCATGCAACCATGTAAAATCATAAATGTTCTCTATGTACCTAGAGTAACCAAAAACTTATTATCAGTAAGTCATCTCTTAGACTACAATTTAAATGTTGACTTTGACTATAAAGGTGAAAGAAATTGTGTTAGATCAGAGATAAATATAGAAACTCTAAAATTGTTGCATAAGAATCTAATGTGAACCATATGTTTCAAATTTATTTCATTTGGAAAAATAATAAATCACTCATAGCAAAGGACACAAACTCAACATAATTATGGCACATAATATTTGGCCACATCAATTTCTAATATCTCAACCCACTCCACTACTACAACATGGTAAGAAGCTTACCACCTCTTAAAAAGGATACATACAAATGTCATGATTGATTAGCAGGAAAGCAACATAGAGTTCCATTTTAGAAAAGTGCCTATAGATCTAATGGTAAATTTGATCTGGTTCACATCGATCTTTAAAGACTAATGACAAATGTTTGTGTCTTAGATTGTACCCTAGCTAAGCAAGGGGATTGTTCAGGTCCTCCTACTCAAATATAGTCCAACATGGGAATGCCCCTAGGTTGTGGGTTACCTAATATTAGGTCAAACATTTATAGATAGTTGGCTTTCTTTTGGATCTATCACGTAAACTAGACATAAATTAACACTTGATTGGAAAAGGGGAAATAGATTAAAAATAATCTATGAAAGCATGTAAAATGAAGTGATGCACCAGTAATTTAAACACTTACACTTTACACAAGACATAATATAAGACACATTCAATACTAAAGAATATCATTCCTCACATAAGTATTTCATAAAAAGGCATTTATTAGATATTAATATAGTCTCTTTCTCTTTCTCAATATCCTCTAGATTGTTAATCTTGTTAATCTTGCTCATAGTTTACCCCTACTTTGAAACATGATCATAGGTCCATGATATATGAAAACCAATTTATCTATTGGTTTTCTTATAACAAGAATATCGATGAAAACCTATAGACTACTTGATCTTATTACAACCACTAGTTGCCCATCTTTGATCCCTATTAGGCTTAGAAAGACTTATTTTTCCTCTGATAATTTATAGAATCCAAAAAAATATTATATTCATGGGTCTTATTTAACAAATGGAAAACATAGTCAAGAAACCATACTATAACTCCAGAGAATAGACCTTGTATGTTCTAAAACTTCAAACTAGAGCTTCATATTGAGCTTTAATAGTGATAGAGCTTTATCTTGACTGTATGACTGCATCTCATTACTTAGCACTGCTCATCTAAATTTTAATGACAACACAGCTATTTAAAATACATGCTCTAGTTTTAGCTTGACCATACACTTGACCTCCATATTGAATCCCCTTAGCTTTCAAATTTCAATCTCACTCATCAATTTTATTTGCATAGAATGCATGCAAGCCATTGATTTACTTGGTATATTAATGTACTCATGACACTTGGTAGTATCTCACTCTTTCTCAAGATCCTATAAATTATTGAAATTTCTCACACCATCAATATTGATCTATATGAATGAATGCATACCATTGATCTTCTACTAGTTTAACACACTTGTGATACTTGGTAGCTTCTCATTAACCTTCAAGATCCATTAAATTTTTAACTCTTATTTATTATTGATCAGCTCAATATGATTGAATATGTACCATTAAATCTACTTGGACCCACTAGATTATTAGTCACCACATACCATTGTTCTATTTGATAGGTACCCAAGATCTTGAAACTTGGCAAGAGCTCATTTATGCTAACCTTTTAACTTAATGTTCACCATTGATCTTGAACGCATGATCAAATGCTTACTATTAGATAGTTGGGACCTACCAATACTGTTGCTCACCATTAAATCTATGGTATGATTGAATTATTACCATGGATCTTGTTTATTTTAATTCCAATGGTTATTTTACAAGGCTTGAAATTGACATCCATGCACTCGTTTCATTCTATACTACTAACTTTAGAGATTTATATCTTGAGATAACAAGCTCACCAAGATATGAATTTTGTATAAAATGTTCGAGGTATGAATAAATTCATGACCATGCATTTATTTTAACCCAAGAGGCTTTCTAAAAAATATATTAAATACACAACCAGATTTCTCTAATCATTTATATTTGATATTTGATGATGGTTTAGTTGTTTAAGATCCCTAAATTAACACTTTAAGCTTGCTTAAAGTGTTTCAAAAGATTATAACTAACAAGGGATCTTATCCTAAAGTCCATACACTCTTTGTGACTTTAGATCACTCTTTAATCAAGACCCTTCTCAGCTTCTCATCAAAGGATAGGCATATTTTGGTATGTAGGCCAAATTTGGATAATAACAATTAGTCATGCTCTTTATTGATGATTATTCCAAAAAAATATGGGTCTATTGTCTAAAAAAAAGGATTGATATATTGAAACTTTCAATAAATTAAAAGTGGCTATTGAAAAATAATATGGTCAAAAAATCAAGATGATCTACTCAAATCATGGGGAGAATTCATTGGTAATGAGTTTAAATAATTTTTGCAAGAAAATGACATTCATTATCAAATGAAACATCCACATACACAACAAAATGTATTCATTAAATAGAGGAATACTATTTTAGAAATGGTGTGATGTATGATACAATATTTAGACTTGACAAAGTCATTTTGGGTAGAATCTACCAAAACTACCATATATATAGTCAGTAGAGTACCCACTTTAGCTCTTGATGGAGTAACTCCACATGAATCTTGGTCAGGGAAAAAATAATCTATAACACATCTTTGAATTCTTAGGTGTCAAGAAATAATGCACATTCCCAAAGTGGAATGTACCAAACTTGATATGAAATCCAAAAAATATGTGTTCTTAGGGTAAAATGAAGAAGCACTTGCCTATAGACTCATGGATCTAAAAACCTAAAAAATATACACCAGTAGGGATGTTGAATTCCTTGAAAATAAAAAAGTATAAAATCCTTCTATAAGTGTTCTTGATAAACAAATTAGTCCCATAGAAAATATAGAAGATGGTAATCTCCCAGATGAATATAAAATGATGATGGGAATAATGGATAAGGTCTACCAACCACAAGAACTACTCAATGTATTTATAAATGGTATATAAATACACTTAGAGATTAAAAATTGGATGGTAATCTAAACACATCTACCATTGTACCAAAGACTCATAGTATGTCTCATGGTGAGTCAATTTGGCCTTTAATGAGTATAATTTTTGAATCTATCAAGCCCTCTATAGTTTAGGAAGACCTATAGTTAAAATCATGGAAAGATACCATGGATGAAAAATATAATTCACTAATGAAAAACAAAACTTGGAAACTTATATATATTCCACTAGTAAATAACCCAATCAAATGCAAATGGATCTTTAAGATGAATTAAAAAGAAAATGGTAGTCTTAATAAGCACAAGTTAGGACTGGTTATGAATGGGTATGCTCAAAAAGAAAGCATTGACTATGAGGATACATTTTCTCCCACAATAAAGATTAAAATGATTCGGATGATTTTTTATCTAGCCACATAGTTTGGCTAGAAAGTCCATCAAATGGACATGAAAAGTGTAGTCCTTGATGCAAACTTACAAGAATAAGTCTACATGACTCAACCAGAAGGTTTTGTCAAATCTTGAAAAGAAAATAAAGTTTTTAGACTTGTCAAATCACTGTATGGTCTTAAACAAGCTCACAAGTCATGATATATCAATATTGATGATCATATCTTGAAACATGGATTCAAAAAGAGTCCATATGATCTAAATCTCTACCTAAGATAGTAATGGGGGTAGATAGTTATTGTAGTTATATATTTTGATGATCTAGTCATCATTAGTAGTTTAATGAAGCTGATTGAATCAAGAAATAAAGATATAAATCGATCATTTGACATGATAAATCTTGGGTTTATACACTATTGTATTGGTTTAGAAGTTTAGCAAAGATAAAATCACATTTTTTTTATCTCAAGTCAAATATGATAGGATAATGCTCAATAAATTTCAAATGATAAATAGCAAACTAATTACCAAACCTGTGGATATAAAACTTTAGTTGTCTCAAGTAGATACATCACCATAGGTAAACACAACTATATATCAATAGTTGATGGAGATTCTCATTTACCTTACCTATATTAGGCCAAAAATCAACTATGTAGTTAGTTATCTCTCAAGGTTCATACAAGAGCCTTAGATCAATCACTAGAAAGTAGTAAAGTGAGTATTGAGGTGCATCAAAGGAACTATGGATTTTAGATTAGAATACAAGAAGAATGATAACTTCTTAATAAGATACTCAGATTAAGATCATGTAGGGAAAATTTATGATAGGAAATATACTTTAAGATTTGTATTCTATTTGGGATTTGGACTGATGTCATGGGGGATTAAAAATCAAAATTATGTTTCAAGATGCTCCATAGAATTAGACGTATACTTGAAGGATTTGGATTACCACAAGATAAACCAACAATTCTTCATGTAGACAATGAAGGAGTAGTAAATCTTGTTCCTAATCTAGTATTTTATTAAATCACTAAACATATTGAGGTGCAAGTTCATTTCATCCATGAACATGTTTAGAATAACAACATCCAACTCCAATATTGCTCGATAGATCAGTAATATGCAAATTTTTTTACTAAATCACTTGTGCAAGAAAAATTTAAGGCATTTAGATAATTTCTCTCCTATTCATTTTAGATAATGCTAAAGTAAGGGAGAAATTTTAGGGTGATTGATTCAACATTATAAATAAATGAGTAATATTACATTACTCATAATTATTTGTAATACAATTATTTAGCATAGATAAGTTGTTAGATTATTTAGGTGGGTAATCATGAAAATATTTTACTCATGGTATGTTGTAACTCTTGTGTAATATTTGAGAGATATCCTATTTACATTTGTTTTATCTCTCTTATTTTATAAAAACTATTATGAGCTCATATTCCTATATAAATATGAAACTCTACTATGTATTTTCTATTTGGAATGAATATAATAACTTTATTCCTCCATACTCATATTATAATACTCTCTTTTCTTGGCTAAAACCCTCTTAGGGTTTATGCATGGATGGTCCTAACATTAGTGGATGAAAGAAAGGGAAATAAACTCCTAAAACTCTTCACAAGAATGGCAAGGAGTCAAAAACATTTGATCTATGGATGTTATAAGTGGTTCAAAAAATTTAGTTAGAGTAACATGGCATGGTGTCGAACTATGATCTTGATGAGGTTAAAATGGATATCATAGGTATGGTATAGGACATGAATGGATTGTGGGATCAATTACAATAATTAATTGATTTTCAATATTTATAGCTCAATATTTACTCTAATACCAAATGTAATGAACCATTACACCAAAACCTTAAGGCATTAGTGAAATATACAAATCAAGATCATAACATGTCATCATGCTTCTAAAGCCCAAACTTTGTGATGTATTTATGCCTAATACTAAGATCACCCATATTTACAAGCCTTGAATGAACATTGTAACATTGGTATGGTTTCCTAATTTGTGACTTCAACCCATGTGGAGGATTTGATACCAATTGTAATGAACCATTACACCAAAACCTCATGGTGTCAATGAAACTTACAAATCATGATAATAACATCCCACCATGATACCAAAGTGCAAACTCTGAGCTCTATGTTATGGCCATACATCAATATCCCCCACATGTATAAGTCTTGGATGAACACTAAAATTATGATGTAGCCACCTTTTTTTTTGAATCAAACCCAGGTGGAGGCTCTGATACCACTTGTAATTAAATTACTTAAATGTCCAAACAATAGAATATCATAAGAATAAGATTATATATATATATATATATATATAAAATAATAATTGAAAAAAGAGTAGAATTATTGATAAATATAAATAATCCATTTTGAGGGGGAAACCTCCATAATAATACAATGAGATCATAATTCACAATATAATGATCAAATAGTAACCACTACCTCCTATATATACTCTACTTAGACATGATTATTCCTTAGGCTAAACTTACTAAGAACATAGAGAAATGTGAAAAGATAATATAAGGGATAGTTAAGCCACAAGAAATACACACATTTACCTAAACACACCATAGGTTAAGGGCATAACAAAAGGTACAAACTTTGAATTTATTGCTATGTTGTTTAGTGATGAGTTTTTTTATTGACAATTATGTTCAAGAGCATATATTTATCATCACATAAGTGTAAGCTATGAAGGAAAACTTATTTAATATCATCATCAATAATTATTCCATGAGGATAAATTGATGAAAATGGTAGCTCTAATTCTAGTGGAAACATGAAATTAGAACCATGATAGAATGGATTTTCACTTATTGTTGTACAAATAATAGTGCAATAGGCATAAATTATAGAGTAAAGTTTGAGATGAAAACCCAAAGAGAAATCCATAATGGTATTTTTTAAGGTATTATTAAAAATTTTGCTGGTGGATTCAGCTTATTAAATTCATTTAGTGTGATAAAATGTGGGAAATTTGTGTGTAGATTTGAATTTTTCACAAAGTTACTTATTTCCTTATTTTTAAAATTCTCACCAATGTTAAAAATTATGGTGTGAGGAATACAAAAATGGAATATTATCTAGATAAAGATAATTTTTGAGATGGTGATTCTAGTAGTATTATCAAGAGGCATGACTTCTACCCAATTTTTAATTCACTTGGTAACAATAATATTGAATACATGCCCATCTTGTAATTGAGGAAACTTTCTAATGAGATCTAATCCCCACATAGAGAATGGATACATCTATTCAATAGTATAAATCATAGTCATATGAGAATGGATAAGGTCATCATGGAACTGTCAAGGATTACCCTTATAAAAAAAAGTGATGGCATCCTTATCAAAGGTATACCAATAATAACCCATATATAGGCATTTGTGGGTGATAGTGTGTTTACTAAAATGGATGCCATGATTGCCACAATGTTATTTCCTGAAAATATAAGGAATTGATTCTTTAGTAAAATAATATATTGAGTTTCCTTTGTATTTATTATATTAAATTATATTATGTATAAAAACAAATTTAAATGTTTACTTAAAGAGTCTAGTATTTCCATTGGAGTTAGCTTAGAAAGGATATGTTTGGTGTTTAATAAATTAGATGATTTTTTAATACCACAAGATTTATTGAGTGGTGACAAATTTTATGTAGAAAATAAGAGAATCATAATTGGAATATAAGGTATATGGGGAATTCCCTGTGTATGAATAATTGTGTATCATGTAGTGTCTGATGGGGATTTAAAAAGGAAGCTGAGTAGTATAGAGAGTCTGATATGGAATTTTACTTTTGTGGGATTACATCTATTTTTAAAGGTAAAATATTTATCAAAGGTAGTAAAAATCTCAAAATATGCTACAATATTTTCATTTTTTCAATAATAGACATCACTAAGTTTGAAAAATATAAGATGTGAATCCCTTAAATCATGTAAGTAAGAGATATCTAAATTAGTGGTTGATTGCATCCCAAGGATGAGGGATTCATAATCATTCATGATTTTAGTAACATAGAAGTTCAATAAAAAAAATATAGACGAATGATATTTCAAAAAGCATCAATGATGATGCATCCTACCCCCACTCCTTAAAGGCAATTGGCTCCATCAAAGTGGAGTGTCCAATTATCATCATACAAATTTCTGGTGACATTAAGTATCTATTATAGAGCATATTTTTTATATTTTTTGGGATTAAATACTAAAATTTCATGTTATTTAAGGTCTTTAGCCTCAATATTATAAATTATATTATGTAAATAGTTTTTAAGGGTAATATCTTGATTGATTCATTTTATCAATAGGACATAGTCATCTAAAATATTATTCTAAAGGTGTTGCAAAGATGGCATAGGTGAAATGTAAAGTTGATCAATGAATTCTTGGAATTTGAGTGATTTTTGGGTAATAATCCTAAATTCAAACTCCATCAAGAGAGTCATCCACTTGCTAATTCAATCACCAAGTAAAAAAAACCTTTGAAAGTAAATGTCAAATAGGGTCTAAAAGGACTATGTCATAGGCATTATGGTTTTATTAGATAAGGTAAAATAAGATAGTTTTATATGGATACAACAACCACTAAGTTTAAACAAAAATAATGAGACCCAAATTCAAGTAATAAAGCCACAAATGGCTACAAAACATATAACGTCTTCAGCTAAGCACAAGCAAAAAAACCAAGAAACACTAATAAAGACAATATAAGTAGAGTTATATAATAAACTATATGAATATTAAAAAATCCTCTAATCTTACCTTATCCCATGGAGTGGCTCATTTCATCTCCTTATTCTTTTACTTTAGTAATTCTTGCATCACTCTGCCATACCTACATTTACTCAGGCCTTTTGAAGGACCCTACTTGGTTTTATTCTATGTATTCTTAGGGATCCTTTTGGCTTTGAGGGTGGGTTTAATGTCTTCATCTACATTAGTTCAGACTCATTAGTAGTGTCTTTTTTATTAATTAGAAGTTTCTTTTTTACTTTCCTTTATCATATTTTATCCTGAGTTGGTCAGTCTTAGCTTTTAAATAGTTTAATTCCTTAAGGAGAATAACCATGGCCATAATTATTTCCATTAATTTCTCTTTAAATTCCCCAAGCCTATTTTTAAACTCCCAATCCAAGTCATTTAAGTTGCAAACTTTTTTTTCCCTTATTATTGTCTTCCTCCTTCCATGAAATGTTATTTTTATAGATTTTTCACCAAGAGAGTATGGGGTAATGTCTCTAAAATGTTTATTTTGGGGGTGGGATTTATAGGTTTGGGTGCTGGTAGAAGAAGAGGTGGGTTAGCAATAATTAGGGGTTGTGGACCCATCCTCCTCTAAAAGCCTAAATTATTCATTAGATAGGTTTTTTATAGGGATGTCAAGGATGTATTTTTTGCATAGGGGTTCACCATTTTAGAACAACATGGTGATCAAACCTAGGTAAATAATATCACTGTTGTGACTAATTTTGTAAGATAGGGATGTGATTTCTAATGATTTTAAGAGATATTAAGGTAAACTAATTTTGTACCCATGGAAGTGATTTAGCAACAAAAATGATGAAAAAATATCAGGGTGAAGTTACCTTCTATTATCAGATACTTCATTATGTACATACAAATTTCAATCCACTGATGATATAAATCCTACCTCAGGAATCCCTTATTTTTTATCTTTAGGGTTACATCTATGCATAAGAAATTTTGAATTATTTCTATTTTCTAGATTTTATCCTTAAAAGCTTTCAATCTTCATCAAAGCATCCTAATTATCTCACCAATTCATTTTTTTATCACCATATTTTTTAAGCCTCACATCCTGATATTTTTTTGTTCTAGGCTAACACAAAGTACTTTGATTATTCTTCATCATGCCCTGTAATTCTTTGCATAAATTTTGCTAATCCTTCCTTTTTGTAGTTTCTTTTAGACTCATTCCCCCCCATAAAATTCTATGTAGGAGTGAGTTTATAATATATCTATGTCACCTCTCATTAACTACAAGTTTTTATTCTACTATTTCTAGGTATAAGTTCTAGACTTACACTCCTCAACCTTCAGATTTTGAGATTAGTCTATTTTGATGGTTTTGTCAATTCTTGTGATATGGATATATTTATTAGAATCATCATATAGAGAGAGATTAGAGATTCACACACCCAAACATGAAACTCCCTCCTATAAATAAATCTTAAAGTTATGATGTGGTGTTGTTTGAATCATTGTTTATTATATTTAATAGATAATTTTAGAGAGTATAAGTTCCTTCCCATATGACCAATGAAGGGAATTCAAATCCAATATTGGAAAGGTTATCTAAAACAAAGTATACCTCTTGAAATATATGATTAATATAGGCCTCTCTAAATGAATTTATGAGCCACTTAGCATCATTTATGATGTGCTTCATAGTATGAAAGGGATTCATTCTACCTAAAATGCATTGAGAATGTTGAGCGAGTCCCCCTCAATGTCTAACTTCGTTATGTTGGATCAAGAATCAAGTTATATGCCCAAATGTGTATCCATTACTTTGGATACATGATTGGTTTAAACACCAAGGGGACCTATATAAGCTTCTACTACCTTCCCTTCATGATCCCTAATAATACCCACTATAACATTACCTAGATTAACTTTTAAGGCTCCATTGAAGTTGAGCTTCAACCATCTAGGTGAAGAATGTAATCACATAGTAGAACATATAATTTCCAAAGATTTTGGAATTTACAAAACTTGAGAGAGATTCCAATTTTAAAGGATAGAAACCTTGATAGGAGAACTTGGGACCTTGTCATTTAGTGATAATGTACACTAGTTCTCTAAAATAGTGGAACATAATTTTGAGAAGATGGATATGATGTTGCTCCCTTTGTTAGCAAAAAATTTGTCATTCACCACCTTCTAAATATCTCAGAGTATATGAGATAGAGAAATATGCCACAAGAAATAAAGGGAGGATAAGACCCAAGGTGGTTTCCATTATGTAATTAGGTTTATTAATGAGTTGGGATAAACCTAATAAATTAGAAACTTTTGAAAAATTAAATCCAAGACTAAGTAGCTAAATGGGATTTCCAAGAAAAGGTGTTAGACTGACTCCTCAAAATATTTTTAGAGTGTAAACCTATTAGTGATGACCATTCCCCACTTAGCCAAATTATCAGTAGTGATAATTCTATTATAACCCACCAACCAGTATAAGATATTAACTATGGGAATGATGTGTTTAATCTAGAGGGACCTCCAATAATACTAATACCCTTCAAGGTTTAACTAAACCATATAACTTGACTTCACTAAGAAATACCCACTCTCTTCAATTGGCCAAATCAAGTGATCATCCTTTGGAAAAAAATTAATGTGTAAATGTTGAAGTTTCATATTGATCCTGAATAAAGCCTGAGAAACCTCTTCATTGACATAATCTAAGTGGAGAGGCCTCTAATGTGGGATACCTTCATAATAGGAATAGTATTATTTGGATTTAATGCCCCAAGAAACTTTAAACACTATACATAGATTATTTTAATGATCTTGAGTCACAAGGTGGGTTTGGGAGATCCATGGATCATTCCAAATGTCCACCATCTCCCCATTGTAAATCTTTTTATTATCACTTGTAGTGTACCCTATAAGAACCTATGATTTGTTATCACTCATGTTGATATAATAGAAGAAATACAAGGTTTGGGTGGCCTTAAAATGGATATAATATATATATTAAGGGTATTCTACCTTTGTTACACTCACCCACTTCTCTTTAAATTCTCTAATTCATTGATTTATTGACTAGTGAGAGGGTAAAAAGAACAATGCTAAAGCTAAAAATGGAAATAAAAAATGAAAATTAGGGTGATGAACATTTATTAAGGTAAATTATTCATATACTTGACAAAATTTTAAAGATAAATAACCTACATATAATTAATTAATTTTCATACAATGACTCTTACATTAGTATTTCACATAGAGGTCTTGACAAACATAGACTAGCTTGGAAGGAATGAACAATTATTGAATTCACTTCCATATTAGGTATAAATCAAAATTAGAAACTTTTTATGACCTATAATATTTCTTATTTACTTCATAAATGTGAAAATTTTAGACATTAATATAATAAAATCAATCATTGACTAAGTTACGTCAATGAATATTAAGCACACACATCAATCTTGAGAATGGAGGTAAATTTAGATATTTATTTATTCAAAAGTGATGTATTACAAATTTTGGTAGATTTTATATAAGAAAAACTCATAATATGATAATAATCATTCAAAAATTAATGTACATATATAAAAAAATAAGAGAAAGAGAAGATAAGAAACCCTAACTAGGAGATGAGTCCCTGTCTAATCATAGTTCATTTCTCCTTCAATTGAATCTTGAATTCAAAATTAAAATAAAAATTTAAACATAGTATTTTGAAGTTTTAACATTCTTCTCATGGAAAATATCTCATTAGGAGAGAAAGACAAGTTTGAAAAAGTTCAAATATTATTGCATGTGTCTGAATAGTCTTCAACTTGAAGAGATCTTTGACTGTCTTAGTTAACTCCTTATGGATAGCTTGAAATATTTTTTATCTTCAATTAAATAATTTTTATATTACATTCATCTTGAATTTTTACTTTAGTTTCCTTTATTTTTATCTTGGATTTTGACATGATCTTCTTAACTTGTAACTTAGAGTTTGACTTTAATTATCTCACTTACAACTTACATGCATGTTTGACTTATTGACTTTCTCTATTTATCCCAAAGATGGGAATAGTAGGAGAGAGGTTTAATTTTTAACTTAACATGATATTATATCATGAAATTAAGGCCTCAAATATTAACCAAGATTTAAACTCAACTTATCCATTTTTCATGTTTCAAACTCCACTTTTCTAAAAATAACTAAAGGCTTGCTCTATTTTACTTGACCTTGTCTAAAATTAATCCAAATGGGGGGAAAATTAGAGATATAAATAATAATGTTTATTTTATTTAATTATTCATAGAATATATCTTCTAATAATTTTTTTTTTGATGATAATAACAACCCACTATATCAGTTCTTCTTGGAAGTGTTTATCTTCTTCAACTTGACAAGCTTAATTAATTGCATCTTGAGAACATGGAATTTGATGAATATGATTTTTTTGAATATATAATGAGTTTAAATATAATAATAAAATAATCACCATTGTGTAAAATACCATTAAGGAAATATTCAGATCCAAAATCCATATACAAAAAATTGTCATTTTATGCTTTCTTAGACTTAAAAAACCCTAATTTGGATTAGGGGG
>JARHVA010000243.1:4532500-4607500 GCA_037957365.1 Torreya grandis
CAAATTCTTGTAAGAGGTTAGTTCTCATACTTTTAGCCCATTTTAAACCATGAACTAAAGCCTCATGTTCTACTACATTGTTAGAGCATGAAAACTAAAATTTTATAGAATAAAATTAGATTTGTTTTGAGGATGAAATGAGAATCATACTAGGCCTTATACCATGTTTATTCCATCAGCCATCAAAATAGATTTATCATAAACCATCATTTAGCTCACCTTCTTTGTATAGAGTTAGAATTTATGCACCATCCTCATGAAAATAGTAAAATCAAGGTCCTTCTTACTCTATAATATTATATGGATAATGATCATGAATATTATTATCTCATTCATCAATAAATAAATCAGGTACATCATCAAGAGGTAAGTTTTTTTCAACTTCACTATTTTTATCTACTTCATCTGAGATGACACAATTAATATTAACAATATTAGGCATGTATGGTTCTAAATGAAAATGAGCAATATGATTTGAATGAATTGTAAAAATTTTTCCATACCTTTTTATAAACATGATATATGTTCAATAATTTGAAATATACCTGCCTATCTTTGAAGTAAAGTCACATGATAAGTACATAGAAAAATATGGAGAAAGATCCACCACTACCACATCTTGTTGAATAGTCACATTTGGGCATGCATGAAGTATTAATTTATGATTATTTTATATACCCACTATCTTGGTTATAGATCCATAAATTTTTTAAAAACCCTTAGTATTTGACTCATACACTAAACCTAACTTATCTACATTCTATTTTGGCATTATTGTGCTACTTGTTCCACTGTCAACCATGCAATTATGAACTAGTGTATCATTAATAATCAAATAAAGATAGAAATGAGGTGTATTACTTGGTTTTTTATCTAGTTTTGTGATATTTACCCATTTATATACATGATGCTCTTTTTTTTTCTCTTTTTGATCCAAATTTACTAGAACCACACTTTTCGTCTATGCTAGTTTTATAGACAAGTTAAGACATAAACAATCATATATAAGTGTATCCTTTTGTATTGGTATTTATAATAAATCCCGCATATTTATTTTAATTTCATATTTATTCATATGATATAATATGTTAAATGGGGATCATCTAACCTTTTTTTTACATTTGTATCAATAGGATGCTCTTGTGATTAAGGTACTTGGTAAAGCTTGCTTGCTTCAATACGCTGATTTTTTTGAGCTAAAGGGGAAAAAATATTATCATTATTAATTTTATAGATAATATTATGAACATTTGAATCATTTATTACCTCTTAGGACTCATCTATAGCCCTTATCTTGACTCTTATAATGTTTGCAACAAAGTTCTTATATTTTCTAGGCTCACTAATTTGATTTACTACCACATGTTCACCACCTTGATAATTCACCAAGGTTACATCTAGTTTTAGCTGTCCATGATTAACTTAAACATGTTTCATCATAGATTCATTATGTTTTCCTTATTGAAGATAGGCTTCCTCTTGTGTCATTTGAGAAATTTCCATATTTTTTGATATTGAAGCTTGATTTTTCATATTATTAGTATTACAAGGTTGACAACTTGAATCTTGCATCAATTTATTTTATATTGGAACAAGGTCCTTGGTTGAGAAAGTAACATTATTATTAATTACAGAATATAGTTTGGCTAGTATAATGGATCCTTGAGATTGATATGGAGGCCTATTATCTCTATAACCTTGGTATGGAGCCTTGGATCTCTATATGGATGATATGTGAGATTATTAGGTTATTGATATGACCTATTGGATTGATATTTTTATCTCTTCAATTGAAATAATTCATTATCAAAATATTACAACATATCTTTTAGTTCACCAAGTTCACTAGATTAATTATGAGGAGCTTGAACTTGACTTTGAGGGGATAGAATTTTCTCTATTGATGGAGCTTGAGGAGGTAAAATAGGCTAAAATTATGGAAATAATGGAATTATAATCCTAGGTAAAAGTTTTATATATTTAATTATACTATTTTCAGCTCTAATGGTAGCATCATAGGCATTCAGGAGTATATTACCACCCATAGACTGAATCATAACTAAAACATCCAAATTCAAGGATCTCAAAAAGTATAAGAAAGAATATTCAAGAGATGGAATTATAATGGTAGGTATTTTTTTCCATGTATTTTAGAATATAAGATTGAATTTAATCATAAATTCATGTGGTGCTCTCTTTAAGGTAGTGACTTACTCAATAAGAGATAGATTGTCTAATTTATCTTCAAATTATTTATAGAATGGTTCACCTAAATCATCCCAAGAGGCTATAGAGTTTAAGAGAAGATTAATATACCATTTTAATGCCTTTCCCTTTAATGATGAAAATATTAAATGGATGGAAACATTATCTTTGGTAACATGGTGAGAGGAACACAAATTGGTCACATCTTTGATATGTTCTATGGGTGTAGTTTGATCTTCAACTATAAAATATGGTATATTATTTAGGGTTAAGGATGAAATATCATCATATTGGGAAAAATTGAGAGGTATTACATCATTTAAAGAAACAAATACATGTTTATTTTGGACAACCATGTTAATAATAGGATTTGAACATGACATAGTTTACATAATAGGCTGATTTGGTGACTGAAATAACATTGTAGGATATGGACTTATTATCAAAACCTCATTATTGTGTTAGAATTCTCAAATAATTCAACAAATTAAAATGGTATACCTCTAATTATATACCTTTTAGTGACTTTAGGAATGAAAATGGTATCTCTTTCTATTATAAATATCTTCTTTTCATTTTATATTTTTGTCCCACCAGGTGTGCTAGAAACTGTTATCACTCAGAAGTGTACACTATAAGAACTTGTGCTTTATTAACACTCTTGTTGATACAATGAAAAATATCCAAGGTATGGGTGAAATTATATATATATATATATATATATATATATATATATATATATATATATATATATATAGAAATCACCAAATTAAAGAGTTTAGAGAGAAGTGGGTGAGTATAGCAAATATAAAAATCACTATATATATATAGTGATTTTTATATTTGCTATACTCACCCACTTCTCTCTAAACTCTTTAATTTGGTGATTTCTTGACTATGATAAGGGTAAAAAGAGAAATGCTAAATTTGAAATTGGAAAATAAAACTAAAAATTATGGCGATGTAAAGAAGTTAAAGTCAATTATGCCTATAAATTACACACTTTATAAGATAAATAACCTGTACACATTCACTTCATTATCATAAAATGAGTCTTGCATCAGTATTTCACAAACAGGTCATGATGAACACACTAGATTGGAAGGAATTAACAATGGTTGAATTCACTTTGAGATTAGGTAGAAATCAGATTTAGACACTTGGTATGACCTTTAATATTTATTATTTTATACATAAAGTTGAAAATTATATACATAAACATAATAAAATTATTCATTCACTAAGTTACATCAATGAATATTAATCACACACATCATGAAAGCCTGAGAATGGATGAGAATTTAGCTTTGTATTTATTCAAAGGTAATGTAGTAACAATTTTGGTTGATTTTGTGTAATCCAAAAGAGTAATATAATAATAATCATTTGAAATGAATGTACATGTATAAAAAAATAATAGAGAGAGAAGACAAGAAGCACTAACAATGAGATGAGTCCCTGTCTAGTCATATTTCATTTCTCCTTCAACTGAATCTTGAAGTCAAAATTCAAATCAAACTTAAACCTACATATTCAAACATATTATTTTTTATTTTTAACATTATTATCATGTAAAATTTTGCATTAGGAGCTAAATAAAAGTTTGAAAAGGGTCAAAGATTTTTGCATGTGTTTGAATAGTCTTCAACTTGAAGATATCTTTGACTATCTTTAGTTAACTCATTATGAATAGTTTGGACTAGTTTTTATCTTAATTTAACTCACTTTGATATTGAATTCATATTTAATTTTAAATTTGGTTACCTTTGTTTTTATATTTGAGTTTTACTTGAGCTTATTGACTTGCAACTTAGAGTTTCACTTCAATTATCTCACTTGCAACTAACATGCATGTTTGACTTCTTAACTTTCTAATTTTAGCCTAAAATGGGCCATATTAGAAGATATGTTACATGTTTAACTTAAAATTATATTATTTCATCAAACTAGGGCCTAAAATCTTAACAAATACTTAAACTCAACTTCTCCATTTTTGCATGTTTCAGACTTCACTTTTCTAAGGCTAAATGAAGGCTTTCTTTGTTTGACTTGACTTTATCTAAAATTAGCCCAAATGGGGGGAATAGTAGAGAGAGAAAGACTCATGTTGATGTTACTTAATTATTCATAAAATGTATCTTCTAATAATGTGTTTGATGATGACAATAATAACCCCTTATATTGGTTCTTCTTGGAAGTGCCTATCTTCTGCAACTTGACAAGCTTCTTGAATTGCACCTTAAAAACATGGAACTTGATTAATATGATTTTTTTGAATATAAAAGGAGTGTAGATAGAATTATAACATAATAATCATGGTGGAATATATCTTAAAAGAAATTTTCATCTCCAAACTCCATATAAAACTCTAAAAAATGTTATTTCGTGCTCTCTTATGCTCTCTTGGACTCAAGAAAGCTTTATTTGAATTAGGGGTATAAAATGAGTCATGGGAATCACCAAAAACTCCTCATATGATCATTGTATATCTCTCAATGGGTCAGATTTGGATGTTTTTAAAATCACCAAAATCCCAAATTGAAATTCAAAAATAAGTGTCTACTTCTTGCTTTGAGGATGACCTAGAGAAGTTTTTCAATGGGATGAGCCTATTTATAATTCTTTTTCATTGCAATAGAATTTATTTATACCTTTAAATGAACTATACTCACTCTAAAATCATTTTTTACCATTAGAAGGACCTAGAATACTCATTTTTAACTCCATTTATGATTAAAATAGTGAAAAACTTTGGTTTCCTTTATGATTAGTCATGTATGTTAGAATTTTATCTCTCTTAAGTTATATTACAGACTTTAAATCTCTTATAAACTTTAAAGGACATCAATATGCACTTTTTAGTGTTTCTTAACTTGCACAAATTCATTTATGAATGCCTTTAGGTCTAAGTTTTTCCATTTTAAGTAGTTTTATGAGTCATAAAGACCTAATTATGTTTTAACTAGGTCCTATAATAAACCATATAATCATTAAAAATATTGGATGTGTTCAAAAAATCTATTAAACCTCTCAAAAACTACCTTTTCTAACTGTATCTCTTGCTTGCTTAAAACCTAGATACTTATACCTTTGCCTTTAGCCATTATTTTCCTTAAAATTTTGATTTATAAAGGTGTATAAAGGTCATTTATTCCAAATAATATCTCATTAAATATTTATTTTTAACAAGAAACTCAAAAATTTAATTATATCTCTTAAAATAGAGTCATTGGGGTTTAATAAGAGTCTTAGAACATCGGTTCTTCTTAACGATTATTAATAAAGTTAATCCACTATAACCTAAAATAATTAATTTAATATTAAGGTTATATGGGACCTAAAATCCACCTAATATATTTTGAACCAAATGTTATTTTCCTTTGTGTACCGACCATTCAAAAACTGCCTTCACTAGCTTACAACTAGCTAGTTAGAGGAACAAAAGAAATATCTATCAAAATTTGGAATTATGAGTTATTACTAATCATGGTTTTAGCCTAATTAATGTTTTATGATTTTTTTGATAACCTATTTAATCCTTACTCTAATAATTAAGTCTTTTTGAAAACCTGCACATAAGCAACTTTGACCAATGATGGGAAATTGTCAATATTTTTATAAAATCAGATAATGGGCTATCTAAAATGGTGTGTATCTCAGTAATTATTCAAATTATTATCCAAAATGAAATTTAATTGATTATTATAATCAAAATAAAAATTTTAATATCATTATGGTAACCATTGAATACAATCAAAGAACTTGGTATTTTAAATTAAAATTAGCTTTATGGGTTGATAAGATCACCTTCAAGAGGTTTATTGCCAATTCACACTACAATATAGTGTATGGGAGAGAAGACATATTTAAAATATAAATTGAGATTAATTATTTATATATAATTCATTATTTTTAATTTTTGGAGAGTGATCCCATGGAGGTGATATATGTTGAACTTATGGAGTTAGAGGAACTTAGAAATCATTCCATGTTAACTATGGAAATGCATTAAGCATGAGTAAAAAAAATATTTGATAAAAGATAATGTTAAGGAGATTAAATAAAGGTGAATTGATAACAAAATTGTATTAATATAGATCAAAACTAGTAATACATATAAATTTTGACTCACTTTGGAGTGGTCCTTACATGATCTCAAGTTGCAAGCCTCACAACGCCTTCCAACTAGCCAAGATGGATGGTGAACATCTCCCAATCCCAGTAAATGGAATTCATATTAAGAATTATTTATAAATATAGGTTATTATTTTTACATAGTATTTATATATTTAATTTTCCTCTAAGTTTTTTTAAGCACATGTTCTGGTAATTGTTTTAGTTTCTACTTTCCTCTAAGTGATATCTTACACATTTTTTAGTTGGTAGTTGTTCTATTTTTCAACTCAATAAGTTATTATACATAAGTTTTGTAGTTTATTGAGGGAATTTTAAGTTAATATTTTATTATAATTTCATTAATACATAGCTTGATGGATATAACTACTGGTCTTGAGTGTTTAGTAGGTAAACATCCTAACAAAGTCACTAAGAATGTTGACAATTTTGTCATCATTGGTCAAAGTTACTTATATAAAGGTTTTCAAGAAGACTCAATTCATAGAGTGAGAAATAAGGAGGTTATTAAAAAAAAAATTCAACCTTAATCATTCAAAAACCATTATTATAAACAAATCACAAGACCACATTTTGACGGAGATTTCTTTTGTTCATCTAACTATCTAGTTACAAACGAGTGAAGTTAATTTTTAAATGCTTAGTACACAAAGGAGAGTAAGAGTTGGTTAGAATATTATTATGGGGAGTTTTAAGACCATATTAAATAAATATTTTATTCATTTTTATATATTATAGTTGATTAAATTTATGGATAATCATTAAGAAGAATAGGTGATCTAAAACCCTTCTTTAACCCCAATGACTCAGTTTTAAGAGATATAATTGAATTTTTAAGTTCCTTGTTAAAAAATAAAAGTTTTTAGATATATTATATATAATAATTTAAATTTAAAAATATTACTCAATCAAAATTTTGAGGTAAATAATAGATAAATGCAAAGGTACAAGTATCAGGGTTTTAAGCAAACAAGAGAGAGAGAGAGTTAGAAAAAGTAATTTCTAAGAGGATTAAGAAATTGGTTGAGCACATAAAATGGTTGTAATTATGATATGGGTTATTATATGAATTAATTAAAAAATAATTAGGTATTTATGCATCATTAAACTCAATAAAATGGCAAAACTTAGGCCTATAGGCATTCAAAAATGAATTTGTGCAAGCTAGGAAACACAAGAAAGTGTATGTTTTGAGTTTTATTATATAAAATCTCTTGAAATTTAAAATAGAGGTAATTTTTAATGTCCTTAAATTTTTATATATGATTTTATGTCCTTTATATAATTTATGATAGATAAAATTCCAAAATACAAGTCTGGTCATGAAGGAAACCAAAGGTTTCACTATTTTGCTCACAAATGGAGTTACAAATGAGTGTTTTAGGTCCTTACAATGACAAAAAATGATTTTAGAGTGCTTATAGTTAATTTATAGTTATTAATAAATTATAATTCAATTAAAACCATTTTAAAATAGTCTCATCACATTGAAAAACAACTACAAGTCACCCTCAAGGCAGCAAGCAGACACTTTTTTGTGAATTTATATTTGGGAGTTTGGTGAAGAGTTTTTGATATTTTAAAAAAATTAGATATATTAAAAATTTATAAATTTCAAATTATAATATTATGAGTTTTTCTTGTGTCCTGAAACTTATTTTAGACCCTTTAATCCAAGAAAGGGTTTCTTAAGTCCAAGAGAGCATAAAATGACATTTTTTGGAGTTGTATAAGGAGTTTGGAGATTAAAATGTGTTTTAATGTATATGAAACCATGGTGATTAATTTAAAATTATATTTAAACATATTAAATATTCAAAAAAATTATATTCATCAAGTTATAGATTCTCAAGATGTAATGCAAGCAGCTTGTCAAGTTATAGAAGATAGCCACTTCTAAGAAGAAGTACAAAGGGATGTTATTATCATCATAAAACACATTATTAGAAAATATATTTTATGAATAATTAAATAACATAAAAATTATTATTTATATTTATACTATTCACCCCATTTGGGCTAATTTTAGACAAAGTCAAGTCAAATAGAGTAAACATTTAGTTAGCCCTAGAAAATGGAGTTTAAAACATGCAAAAATGGAGAAGTTGAGTTGAAGTATTGGTTAAGATTTGAAGCCATATTTTATTTAAATAATATAATTTTAAGTTAAAAATGAAACACCTCCCTACTACACCCCCCTTTGAGATAAATTTAGAAATTCAAGAAATCAAACATTTATGTAAGTTGTAAGTGATATAACTGAAGTCAAACTCCAAGTTGCAAGTTAAGAAGCTCAAATCAAACTCCAAGATAAAAATAAAGGTAATTGAAGTAAAAATTAAAGATGAATTAAAGATAAAAATGAGTTTATTGAAGATCAAAATGAGTCCAAATTATCCATAAGGAGTTAACTAAAGATAGTCAAAGATATATTTAAGTTGAAGACTATTCAAACACATGCAAGAACCTTTGATATTTTTCAAATTTCTCTTTCTCTCCTATTGCAGCATTTTCCATGAGAAGAATGTTCAAAATCTAAAATAATACATTTTAATTTGGAGGTTTAATTTTGAGTTGAAGTTTGACTTCAAGATTTAGTTGAAGGAGAAATGAACTATGATTAGATAGGGAATCATCTCCTAGTTAGGGATTCTTGTCTTCTCTCTCATTTTTTTATATATATACATTAATTTTTGAATTATTATTATCATATTATGATTTTGGATTTAAAAAACTCTTCCAAAATTTTTACTACATAACCTTTGAATAAAAAAAGAGATGAAGTTTCATCCATTATCAAGATTTCATGAAGTGTGTGCTTAATATTCATTGATGTAACTTACTAAATGACTAATTTTCCTATGTTTATGTCTAAATTTTTTACCTTTATGTAAATAATAATAACTCTTATAGATCATACCAAGTGTCTAAGTCCTTTTACCTTTTTCCCTTCTAATATAGTGTGTGTTTGGCAATACCTATATGTGAAATACTTATGCAAGAGTCATTTTATGAGAATGAAGTGAATGTGTGTAGGTTATTTAGCTTTAAAATTGTGTCAAGTATAGGCATAATTGGAATTAAGATTGATACATCACCCCAATTTTTATTTTCCATTTTTATCTTTAGCATTGCTCTTTTTACCCTCTTTCTAGTCAAGAAATCATTGAATTGGAGAGTTTAGAGAGAAGTCGGTGAGTGTAAAAAAGGTAAATAGACCTTAATATAGATAATATATCCATTATAAGGTCACTCAAACTTGATAGTTTTATTTATATCAACAAGAGTGATAACAAATCACATGTTCTTACAAGGTGGATTTTTGAGTGATAACACTACCACCTACAACTTTTCTAAAGGATTCTTTTACTACTAGAGAGGGCTTTCCAAAAATCTTAGCCATCATTGGGGCCTTCATCTTATATGAAACTATCCTAATTTTTTCCTTATAAATATTTGGTCATGATTATACTGGTCCATTGTTTATCTTATTTTAGAATTCTCCAACCCAATTTTTCTAGGAGGGATTTATTCATTATTAGTATCTTATGAAGTCCTAACCCTCCATTAGACATGGGGAGGCATGAATTTAAAAAATGTAATAGTGGAAATATGAATATTTATTCATATCTTTTCCAAAGGAATTTGTGTTGAATATATTTTATTTTGTCAATTATTTTACTCAGCAACTTGAAGAGAGACATTAAATAAATGAGAATGATTTAAATGGTAATTTTGAGTAGTTGTAGCTTACTTGCCTAGGTCAACATATGTACTTTAAATCCATCTTATTTATTTTGGATTATTTCCACTAAGGGGTTCCAAAACTTAGCCTTCAATTTTATAGTAAGAAGTGGTATCCCCAAGTGGGTATAAGGAAGATTGCTTAAATGGAACCCAAGTATACAATCTAACTTATTCTAAATCCCCAACTAAATATTGATGTATAATATTTATATTTTATTATAATTGATACATTGGTTTGAGAATTTTTTATATTATAAAAGGATCCTTTTGATTATGTTGGCTTCAACAACCAAGGCCTCTCCAAGTAGGAAGGTATTGCCAAAAAACTACTCATGAGTGATAGGGATAATGTTTTGAGACACCCTAATGATGATAATGATACCTTGGATCATGTGTGCTTGAAGATTTATTCCTAATGTTTCAATGAGGATGATGAAGAGATAGGGATATAGGAGATCCCCTTATCTCAGTCCACTACTACTTGAAAAGTAGGCTTTGGGTACCCCATTAATCAATATTCAATACTTAGGAGTAGATAGAAAGCTAAGAATTATAATACAAAAGGAAGTGTTGAACCCAAAACTTTTGAGTGTTTTTTCCATTAATCTCTGACAAAATCTATCATAATCTTTTTTCATATCCAATTTATGAGCATACCTTATTTATATGACTTTAATGTAGAGTGAATGGTCTCATGTATTGTTATTATATCATCTATGATTTATCTCTTGGAAAAGGGATTCCTACTAATCATCTATGATTCTATCAAGGATGGGTTCAATTTTTATGACTAAATTTAGTGAGAAAATCTTGTAAGTGGTGGTACATAAGCTTATGGGTCTAAAATCTTTAATCTAATTCAATCCTATATTTTTTGTAATGAGAGCCAAAAATTTATTATTCATTTCCTTCAAGACAATGCCATCTCTAAAAATTTCATAAACTGTAGCCTCCACTTTTTCATGTATGATATCCCATAATTTATAAAATAATAGAGGGAAACCATTAGGGTGAAGGGCTTTTCTACTTTCCATATAAAACACTACAACTTTGATTTCCATAGTAGGAGTCTTTAGGAATCATTCTTAGGCTAGGTAATCATTCTAGGAATGTTTTTTAGATTTTTTTCTTCTAGATTTATGTCAAATATAACATTTTCCTTTAGCAAGTTCCTAAATTAGTAGATAATATACTCATTAATGTCCTCTAGGTCCCTACATTTCCTTCCATTTTTGAGAAGTAATTTAGAGATCAAATTTATTTATATTTATGGATGTTTGGTGATGGAAAAAATTTGTATTTCTATCCCCTTTAGTGAGCCACAAACATCTAGACTTTTGTTTCTATAAGTCTTCTTATTTTGATTTAAGATTATGGTACCTATTAAAAATGTATTTTTCCATTAAGCTACACTATTCATTAAAGCCAAGTAGAGATATTTCCATTATATCTTCTGAAGTTCCTCCTTTATTTTCTTTTTTTGCATGAAATTTTTTCCAAAGACCTCTTTTTTATATAATTTTAAATTTTCCTTTAGGTGATTTAATTTCTTGGCTAGTATGAATATATCCATTCTTAAAAATGGATCTTGCCACCTTGAATATATGGTGTTTTAGCCATAAATTTTCAAATATAAAGGGGATATTATTATGTTTGGGAACTATTTATCCTTCAAAAATGATAGTTTTATTGTCTGATCCAATCTTGGGTAATGAATAAATCAAACTAGTATAATGTAGATCCTAGTTTAAAGAAAATATGAATCCATCTAATATTACCTAGATTATATCTTCCCCAATTCTCCTATTTTTCCAAGGAAAAGGGTTTCCCTTGAGCTCCACATCCACAAAGCTAGCCTATGAGATGAAATCATTTAACTCTATCATGATTTTAGAGAAGTTTGTCAATCTGGCTTTCTTCTCTAATGGGGATAAAGTGGAGTTGAAATCCCTAGACACTAACTATTTCCAATATGGATTGAAGTTCCTAAACTTCACTATATCCTCCCATAGTTTCTTTCTATCTATTATTTAATTAGGGGCATATATGTTTGACAAAATCCATTCATCCTTGGTGACTTTGTTTCTAAATAAAATTTCCATGTGATTGCTACTCTTGATAAGTTCTTATACCTTTAATATCTGGTGGGTTATATAAAAATACAATCCCTCTAGAGGCTACATTTGAGCTTACACTAATGTGATTGAAAATTTTCCAAATTTTATTAGTATACTTCTCAAACACTTCTTATGACATTTTATTTTCTTAAAAAATTAGTACCATAGGATCATTTATTTTTATTAGATTCATAACTAACCTCTATATTTTCTAGGGTTGTTTAATCTCCTTATATTACAAGAGATGAACTTCATTTATTTAATCTCTTGAAATGGATTTTAAGGGTAATTTTAATACCCTTAGCAATTTCATTAGCTACTTCCTTTTTTTTAGCTATCTGGATGGGAGTCCTACCTATGTGTTTTATTCCTTCTCCAACATCAAATTTATTTTTACCTTTCTTGGTTTTCACCCTAATCCATATTTATTCTTATAATTTTAATTCTTATGAGGGAGTATCCATTAAACACTAACCAATTTCCCTATAGGGAGAAACAAATTTTTTTGGGGATATCTCATTACCTAAGGGTTAAGGGGATTCATTCAATCCATTCATGAATAAAGGGATTATGTGGAGTAGAGACTCAATGGGGATATGCACCACCAAATTGATAGAGGGATAGATTTTTTGAGCTAGAATTAAATCACATAGATTTCTTGTTTATAAGAGATCATGCATGGTAAATGTATTATGTTGAGAGGAATAAAGACTTAGGTCCTCGCTCTTCTTGGCACTCATTTCCCTAAGGCTGGCCAAAATGTATTTTGGTTAGAGTACTAGACATGATACTATTTTTAGAATAAGGGATGATTTTTGGAGGGGTAACTATGTATATGGTGGGGGTTAGACCAAATGTTTCCATAATGTTCATAGGTTTAGGAATAGGATTGTTCAACAAGTGGGAGTTGGTGGCCTTCATGCTTAGATCTACCATGGCAATCCCTCCATTATGAACCAATTTTTTATACCAAATAGGTTTAGTTGATTGAGAAGGATACGAAATATTTGGAAAACATTTTGATGAGTGTATAAGTGTGTTACACTTGTTATATATTAAATGTATGTTTTCATACTCAATATGTTAGGACCAAACTTTGTACTTATATTTTAACATGATGGAATAAAGGAGACGTTTATCAGTAGGGATGAATACCTAAACCCTTATGGTTACCATTATTTTATAGGATTTGGTGACAATATCAATCACAATGGGTTGTATGAGCTCCCTTTATATATTCATAATTAATTTAGGCCCTTGATATTTGAGTGGAAGATTTGAGAGAAGGACCCACATGGAGATGTCTTCTATTATTGGTCTTCTTTAGGTAGTACCCACCTTCTTATCCTTAGGTAGATGTTGTATTTTCACATAAACCATGATCCCTATGTTATTACTATGAATTAATACTCTTGATTAGTGAAATTTATTAGGAATAATTTTATGGATAAGGCTACCACTTGAATTTTCCCTTTGGGTTTTTATTTATGGTTAGCCCATTTCTTGAATGAGTTGATGTTGGGTCTAAATACATTCACTTTTGCCAACAAAGAGTTTGATAGTTTTAGATCTCCCTTTTTCCCTAAAGTGTCAGTAACATGGAATCATACCTCATTGTTCTTGATTAATGGTTGAATATGGAATTCTATGGATTCCAACCCCTCCAGTCACTTTCTAAATGCCCTATTTTCCTAGGATAATGAGGGAATGTTTTGACTTGAGATAGATCCTTTTTGTAGTGGGGCCCTTTACTCTATCTTCTAAGCTAGAGAACCCACTCTAATGACTTCCCATTCTTGTATGCTAATAATATTACCATATCATGAGGCATTTTTTACATCTTGAGTCGTAATCTAGTTTTTACACCTAAACTCAATTTGAAAAATATGAGCATCTTTTGCCTCTCTTCCATAGTATTTCTCCTCACTCTCCATCCTATGGACATTCCCCTCAATCATAGGTAATATGATAAAGCATGTAGTTACAAATATTTTTGGTGATCAATTAAATGGAAATAAAATCATGCTTCACCTTTGTGTAGTGGGTGTCATACTCTATCAAAAAACAAATAATATAATAGATAAAATACTCTTTCCTATAAATATATCATTTTCCAAGCACTACCTCAACTAAGATGGGGGTATAAGATGTGTAAAAGATGAGACAAAAGTCATTAAAAGGTGATTGCAAAGTGGGAGGTTGAAGTAAGGATTTTTTTCATGTTATCAAAGGCATTTTGACAAACATCAACCCATTAAAGATTAACACCTTTCTTAAGAAGTGAGTTTACTGAATGAGTATAATAAGCTAGCTTAGGAACAAAGATATATATTTCCCCAATTTTACCAAGGTAGATGTGAATATGAGAGATTAATAGAGGTATATGTATGTGAATAATATATTTAATCTTAGAAGGATCCACATTAATTCATCATCTCTAGAAAAATAATCATAAAAGCTTACTGAATCCACTACCAAACACACACTTTTTAGGAAAAAATTGAATTTGTATCTAATAAGGCATCTAAGGATGATAACAAGGTCATAAAGATGATATTAATGACACTTGAAGTTGTATATGAGTCCATCCACATAGGTTTTAGATATTTTATAGATAAGGTCAAAAAAAATGTGAGTCATTTCATGTTGGTAAGTTTTCCTGACATTTTTATGACCCAAAGGTCTCTTAATGTAGAAATGTGAGTCTTATGTTGATCTTTAGGGCCTATGTGAATTTGATTATACCCTAAAAAACCATTCATGAGGAATGTGTCTCATAGAGAGCTATATAATTATCAATGGCATCTATGGAAGGTAGGGTAAAATTATCCTTAAGGAAAGCTAATCTCACATTACTAAAGTCAATATAGATATGAATGACTATAGTGACTTTATTATGAATGGGTACTATGTTAGAGATACAATCATAGTAATATATGAGTTTAATAAAATTATCATGTATGATCTTAATTATTTCTTTATTATAAAGCTTAGGAACCTCAATCAAGAATTTAAGTTTCTTTTGGTGAATGGGTTTCACATCAAGATAAGTAACAATGTTATAGAATAATATGATAGGTTAAATATTGAGAATTTACTCATACGAGCATGAAAAAAAAACATTAAATTTATTGATTATTGAATTTAAGTTTCCCATCTCTTCTAGGTAGAGTTTATTAGAAATGAATATAGGTTGAAGATATATATAAGTTCCTATGTTTACTTCCTTAATGTCCTCAATGAGAATTTCATTTTCATATTTCAAATGATATGGTGTGGGAAAAAACTTGGAAAAGGGGTTTGGATTAGGATCAACACTAGTAATGAAGTTACAAAAATAAGGAGATGTAATTTTTAAATGCCTAAACATGTGGTGTTTGCATGCGAGTTGATTCTATCTTTCATGGAGTTCTAGGATGTCTTCGTTATTAGGCAAGGTAGGTAGTGAGCCATAATACTCAATATATACCTTGAAATCAACTATATTATTACATTTTTGTCAAATTATAAGTGAATATATCTTAAATAAATATATTTGGCATATAATTTAATTTTGGGATCTTTATGAGGTGTTTCTAAATTATTTTGTATGGTATTGGGTTGGCTTGTACACTCAACTACAACATAAATGAGATGAAATGTATTGGGTTGGACAATATAATAATATGCAATAAAACTAGTTTGAACTATATTGGTCTAGTTTATATAGTTGGATAGAGAATATTTTAAATGATCAAAAGAATAAAAATTTAACCATATATCGACACTTTTTTGGGTTATGGATGATGTAGTTAGAAATATCATAAAATAAAAGTGATACTATATCAACACTAAGTGTTGGTCAATGAGTTATAAATATCAATAAGAACTTCTATAAATGTATCATTACTTTTAGATATATTGTTGATATCATTAGATGGACACAAATTTACTATATCATAATTGTTTGAATGGTATCCAATATAGTCAAGAAAATCTAGGTTATTTTAAACTATATTAGGTTAGTCAATATAGTCAAATATATTGGGATGACTTTGAACTATACCAAACTAGCTGATATAATTAAAAAAGATAGAGTGAATATAAAATGTATTAGGTTGACCAATATAATAAAAAATGATGGAATGTATAGAAAATATCTAAAAAAGAGTTTATTCCTAAGATTTATAGGAAAAAATAGTGATATGCCAAAGAACCCATTAAGATTTTTCCAAAGTTAGATTAGTGGGAGGGGCATAGCCTTCATGTTATTCCTTATCCTCTTCATAACATTAATCAAAATGAGGAGAGACATAGACTAATGAAAATATGAATTAAAATAATGAAATATAGGAACAATATTATGATATTATATTACATCCATGGTTCATGATTGGGTTTGGGAAGATATATATATTTACCATCATAGGATGGGGAAATATTGTATGTGTGTTTAAGTTTTTAATCATTATCATTAAAGGTATATTTATAAAACACATTAATTTGGATGAAGGCTCTTGAAGTAAATTATAATAGATCCTGGAATAACTTGGCCACCCTACTGTCATTAGATGCAAAATAATCTTCCATATAGAAAGATGCATTATAATTACAATGGGTAGGATCTGGCTATTATATTAAATCAAGTTAAGGGTCTTATCTCATGGTAGTAGAATATAGTAATCCAATTCATGATGAAAGTAGGTAATATGTTTAAGTTAAAAAATATTCAAATTTCATTATTTTAATCATCATGAGTCAACAAGAGTGATTTTTATATTGAGATTCATGTTTATGAAATCACATAAAGGAGGACTATTAATGCATAAAATAGTCAGAATGTGATATTAAGATTTAAGGTTAGGTAGTTTGAGATCTCATCTATTGGGATATTATTTATACTTTTATTAATTTCCATCATTTTTAAAATTTATAGATTTTATTTCATATCTCATGTAATGAGTCTAAATATGTCCTAAAATGAGTTTAAATTATAGTGGTAGTTGTAATAATATAGGCTTGGTTTGTATTTTTTTGGGTTCAATAATAAGAGGGAGTGAAATGAAATAATGTGTTTTATTATTAGTTTTTTCAAATCCATGAAATGTAAGTATAGTTTTTTTAAAGTCATATTTTTTAAAATCCTAATTGTTGTATTAACCAATGGGAATTAACATTTGTTACCGAGACTTCATCCACCAAGACTTTCCTTGTTTGAACATAATTAATCATGATTCTAATAAAGAGAGGTGATTTATCATAAAAATTATTTCATCATTGATAATGTCATCCTCAATAAATTATATGGATATTTTTTCTAAGGGGAAGGATGAGAGATGGTTTCAATGGTATGCACTTCCATTGGTGTAGGGCCTTCAAAAGGTTAAGAAAATAGTTTAGGTTTACTAGATGGGGATTCTTCTATGAATTAATTGTTACATGATAAATTTATGTCAATATGAAGATGTTATCTTGAGTTACATTAAATAAATATTTCAAGGCATGGAGTTTAACTCATCTATGAAATGCCATTGAGATATTGGGTAAGAAACCTAACTATACTTAGTTTTATTTTAAGGATTGGATTTATAATCTATAATAGTAAAAGGATTTTTAGCATTATATTGAGATTATAGTGGTGGATTAGACTCATAAATAGGCATAAAATTATGAGAATAAGTATTAGTGGTATCCTTAAGAAGTGTTTCTTTAGAGGTAGGCTTCTTAGGCTTAGTAGCAAAATATGTGTGAGTAGGCTTACGAAGATAGTTAACCTTATCCATATTCACATATGTAGAGTTACTATAGTAATAATCATATTTGATATCAATACCATATACAATTTTTTTGGAATGATATGAATTTGGATTAGATGTTTGAAGGGAGTTTTTAGATTTTTAGCATTGAGGATTATATTGATTAGTTTGATGAGATTGGTTAAATATAGTATATTGGTTGGCTTGATTTTAGAGGATTTTCTATATTATTTATAGTGCTCTTTTGATAATTTTTTTTGATTGAATTTTTTTCATAAAAAAGAAGTGAAATAAAGTATCTTGAGTCTATGACATGTATCATGAGAATGATCAATGTCATCATGGAACAAACAAAACTTGTTGGAATTATTTTGGTTTTATTACAAAAAATAGAAAAACATTCAAGATGGTGACATACTATTATATTTAAAACTCAAGGGAGGATGGGTTGGGTTTTTATTGGAATATTATACTTTATATGGTTTGGGAGGTATACTTTGGGATGCATTAATTTAGATTTGGAAATAATCCTTCTAAACTTCTGATTGTTTAAATTGGATTTTAAATAAATCTTGTATTTTTTCTTGATAAAAGGCCTCTTTTAAATTATATAGGGATAAAATCATAACTTTGTATTAAATAGGGCCCTTAAGAGTGGTAACACATAATTTGAAGAGATTTTAGTAACTCATGCTATGTTATACTTTATGTGTTAAATATTTTCTTCACTTGATAAAATCATGAGCATATTAATTGGGTAATTATTTTGGATAAATTAAGTTTCTAAGTCTATTATTAGGAAGTTTATTATGATATAATTACTTAAATAAATGATTAAATAAATCCCCTAGTTTTATAATTGAGTGAGTTATAAGTTGATTATACCATTCTAACACTTCTCCAGCTAAGGTTTTAGCTATAAGCTTGGTACTTACATAATAATTAGTTTTAATCCTATCCTTATAGATATTACCAAATGATTTGAGATGTAAGGCATGATAAGTGTTCCCATCATATATGATGGTTGGGTAAATAATTATAATATCCTTAGAAAAATTGAAGGGAGATAAAGATACATCATGAAGGTGTTTAAGCATCTTTTTATGGACTGGAAGTAGGGGATACTAATTCAATTATAATATATAAGAGAATAAGGAATGTAATTTCTATTTTTTTGACTTAAAATAACTTAATTAAATTGATTAGTCATTTAAAAAATATGGCTTTACATTTGGAGTAATCTATTTTTGTTAGAATTTTGCATAAGAGACATTTTTTTAACCACTTGTGCAATGAACTAGGAGCTATAGATTTGATTATTTTTATTTTTATTGTTATTATTATAGATACATGGATTAATATGGGTATGATTCCCAACATTTTTATAAATCAGGGGACCACTATTGGCTGACCTAGCCACCTTAGTAGGGAGATTCATATCACTAGAACTATCATTATTGTTTGGAATGTAAATGGTATTAGTGTTTATATTATTAATAAGATTATTACGATATCCAAGATCAAATGTTGGGTTATTTTGATTCATGTTGCATTAAATGGACCTAAGTTGATATTGATAAAAACAACACCATGAGGAGTTTCCATCAATGATGGCTATGGAAATAATAAGAGAAAAACCCATCTAAATTTTGAATGGAAGGAATAAGAAATAACCCTAAGAGGATGAATTATGATGGAATTAATAATAAATAAATTATGAAAAATAAATTATAGTAGGAAAGTGAGGCCAACAAAACTATATTGACCTAACTAGTGCAATTTTTAAAACTAATGCAATAGCAAAATAGTGTATTATGTTAGCTGATATAGTAAAATCAAAATAAAAAAATAAATGATTGTATAAGGATGGATGATATGTTTGGGTGAATATTAAAATGTTTCTAGTTGGTTTATATACTTTTATAAATAATTAACTATATCAAATTGTCCAATAAAATTGTAGATATAGGGAAATGTATTGGGTTGGTTGATATAGTTGGGATAATAAAATATAAAGCATCACAGTGTATGATGATGGTGAAGAAAAAGTGAATATAATGTTAATAATTAAAACTAAAACATGAATAAAATGCTATATACACATATTTTTTCATTATTATTACATTACTAGCACTATCTTAAAAAACCTTTTCCATTCATTGATCTCATTGAGTGTATGCTTTAAAGGGTGCACCAAGAATGGGGTGGGATTGTCACATGTTACATTGTGAGTGATGTTTACATAAAAAAATTTCATACTCCTCTGAGTCTCTATCCATCTTTCCTCTCCATATAATTCCCATTTATATTTTATAGCTTCCATATATCCTATGGTATTTCCTTGGTTGATGTTCTTTATTTTAATTTTTTTTCCCTTATACTATATAGGCCAACATGATGTATTTATAATTATATCTTCTAAAATTTGTATTATATCAACATGGCCAATATTTTACTATTCCAAATAACTTCTTCCAACTATATCAACCTAGATGATACTATTATCTTAGATTTTAGGTTTGGTTTTGTGTATTAAAACCTTATATATAGGGGTCATATTTCATTTTTAATTAGATATATTGAATTTATGAAATCTAATTATTCTCACTTTTATACCTAAATAATTATCTAGGAGAGTTAGTGGTTTATAAAATTATCTTATAGGTCTTGTCTTGTGGTATCATTGAAGCTAAATAGGATAAGTAATTAGGAGTTCCTAATTGAGGATATATAGGTCATTATATAACATTTTGATGTCTTCAAATTTGAAAATATATTTCAAAAGTCCACTTGAACCAAATTATGAGATTAAAATGTTAGTAGGTCCACCTCAAGGTAGGTATTCCTATCTATATAGTCTTTCCTTTACGTAATTTAGTATATTAGATGTTATTTATTGAATTTTTAATGTATGTGTGTATCCTTGCTTAGGATATTCCTTATACTAAATATTTTTGTATAGATATATGGTTTCTTATGATCTCAATTTATCACCTTACGTTACATATACTTCCATTTGGTTGACCATTGCACCTTTAGTTATTTAAAATAACTTACCCATCATTTACTTTACTTGTATCACTTACCCATAATTTAAGTTAATTTCACCCCTTTAAAATAATTTAATTTACTTGTATCTTTATAATAATTTACCTTTATTTAGGTTTAATAAGAGTTATATCCTTATGTCATAGGTTTAGAATTTGTAACCCTTTCATATTAAGATTGGTTTATTACCCTCTTATTTTATATATATATATATATATATATATATATATATATATATATATATATATATAATTTATCCTTACCTGCTCATCCAAGTATATATAATCTCTATTTTATTGACCTTATTCAATTCCTAGTCTCATGAGAGAAAGAGGATAATTATGGGTCTTCATAGCTTGTGCATAAATTCTAGTGAATCCAACATGAAACCTATACCATAGTTTGGATAAATTAGTTTCTTGTTTATCCATTTATATTTTTATAGATATTATTTAATAAACATATATCGTTTAGTCTAATTTTATCAACCAACCAAATATCATTCCTTAGTCTTAGAAACTATATCAACCAATCCAATATACTTTCTTATTTTATTCCAAACTATATTTTTTAGAATGATACTATTATGTAGTATCCCAACTATATTAGCCAAATTGATATAGTTATATGTGTGATTATTGTAGACACTTAATTTTCATCACTTTCATGTCAAAATTGAAATTGGAATTACTTTATGCAATAATGCACATATATAGTCATAAATTGTCAATTAAGCTAATTATTCACATAATTACTGATTTAATCCAAAATTGAAATGACACATCCCTAATTAGGGAAATTAATTGTATCATAACATTTAATTCAACATCAACATCCTAAATCAAATTTCTCCTCTGCAAGTGTAATTATAGGAGAATCAAATGAATATTTTATTGGCAAAAAAATGAAAAAGGCCATTATTATTCTAATTATTGATTAATCCTACTTAATCTATCTAATATTATTCTAATGTAAAATTTCATAGATTTGGAATTTTTTATTTTCTAAATGCACAAATTGAATTATTGCCTCACCTAAGGTGACCTCATCATACCAAGTGTGAAAGTAAGATATTTTGTAAGATATTACACCCCTCTTACACTCTCTTCCTTTTACAACCCTCTTACACACTCAAATATGGGTCATGATTTAAATCTCTTATATTTATATGACATATTACATCCCTTTTATTATATAATCCATCTATCTCATTTATTATAATGGAGGACTAATCTTGGATCCTTGATCTTCATCTCAATATGGAAAGTGCACAATCATTTTTCCAACTTTATAAATGAAAGAGTATTCACAGTCTTTCATGATGACCAACTAGTGTGGTGAATATATAACAAATATTAAGGCCATCACTCAATATTTATTCAATATTTATAATTAAAAAAAAAGTGTAGACAGGGGAATATGTTTCCCACATGTGGAGTCAATAACTATAATGACTTCTAGTCTACAAACCAAGCATAATCCTCTTTGAACTAGAAAGCAAATGAGTCTTCAAAGAGTATATAATGTGTTTGTTTTATTTATAATCAATTCACATTTTATTTTATCCTACTAAATCCTAATAGATAGGCTTAGGGTGTTATGTTAATCAAGTTGGTTTGGATATACATTCACCAATAATGAACTAACCCTCTTTAGATTCTCGATCTACACTCCTAAATGTATTTGTTATATCTATATTATTTATTTTGATATATTTTTTCATATTTATTTCATCTATTTTCCCTATGGTTTTTTAGTTATATTTCATGGTTTTCCCTTAGGCCTTTTGAAAAAAAATATTATGTGTTTCTCCTATGGTTTTTCCTAAGATTGTTTTTTAAGAATCATATAAACATAAACTAAAAACTATATTCCTCTAATATTATATTTAATAAGGGTGGCACATATTATTATTAGTATTCATATTAAATTGTATATCTTCTTTCTTATCCTCCCCCATTCTCTGAAATCTCTATTGGTAGGTAAACGTCTTTCCCATCCATCTTTGTTGTTCTTTTCTCTTTCACTTTCTCTCAAGGTATATTGTCTCATTTTTATCACTCTTTCTCCAAGTATTTTGTCACACTAATTACCCTATCTCCTTTATCTCTTCAAGGATGAAAAAATGAAGTGGGAGGGTCCATATTCCCTCCCATGTTTATTTTATTAATTCGATGTTTTTAAATAATATATTCAATACAACATGTTATAAATGTATGATGTAAAAAGATTAAATTTAAAAAAAATGGTCAACACTAATCCAACACAATTCATGATGCTATACAAACAAAATTTCATAGGGGATCAAAATTTGAATCTCAATTAAAATATAAATTGAGAATCTTAATCCTTTTTAGATCAAAATAAAGTAGCTTAGTTTTGGTCAAAACACAATAATTATCGAAGCAAAGATAAAAACCAAAGATAATAAAGAAAACGATTTATAAAAAAAATATAAGTTGAAGAAATCAAAAGGATAAATACATGAACATAAAATATAATAGCCCAATTTAACTAATAATGCAAAAGCACATAAATACACTAATACCAAGGAAAATAACTTGTCATTTATTAAAATTAATAATCTACATATTACATTAATTTTATGTGTGTGCATTCCTACATATAATATTAAAAAAAGATCAAGTGCACCTCAAAGGCCCAAAGAATAAATTTCATCCAAAACCTATAAAATTTTCTCAAAGTTAATATTGTATATCACAATGATGAGAAAGTAAAATTGAGGATACATATTACCTTCTCACTTAATGAAACTCACATGATATGATAAATAAATAAAATTCATCTCATATATATATATATATATATATATATATATATATATATATATGTTTAAACTAAAATGAGGTTATGAAAATTAGCATCAATACTCCCATGTTTAGTGTGTGAATCACTAATGTACCTGTAGGTAAAAAAACTTGTAAGCAAAACAATGTCTACATAGATGTATGATAAAGTAACTAATGAAATAAATTCATGAATGAATACACTTGGTGGTATGAAAACTATGTCACTGACTCTACATAATCTATAAATATTTAGAATGTGACTTATCCATATCTACTATGTACAATATACCTTATGTCTCTTTGCTTTTTTCCTCTCAAATGTATAAACACATATATTATAACTCTCCACTATGTTCCTGTAACTATGTGGGGATAAATTTATTATGTCATGTTCACTTGCCTTTGGAAAAAAACTATAGTATGTCTTTATGTTGAAGCTTTAATAATTATATCATATGCCTTGATTTTTAGGTTTGTAATAACCTTAAATAGAGGTGATTAGTGATACATCAATATTATGTATTATTATTTAAAAATATCATACACCAATATTAGTGTGGCTCGCATTCAATCAGTGTGAATTTGCAATCAAATAAGAGTCTCACCATTTCCATAATAACATATTTAGTTACAAAAATATATATATAATTTTATTTATGTGTAAGTAATAAAATTAAATGGCATCTTGATTGAGACACTAGTAGGGTATATCCTCAAATACCATTTGGGACCTTTATTTGAAGTACTCTTTATAATTAACCTAGAATCAAGAGGGGGAGGGGTCCTAGACATGAAGAACCATATGAAAAATATATACATCATAAAATTAAATAACTATTAAAATCAAATTTATAACATATTCTGATATAATTATAGCATTTATCATTAAAACACATATATAACTCAAGTTAGTATGACCATTAGGAGTCTAACTATATAAGGAAAAATATTTATGTGAAAAGTGTGTATATAAATCAAGAGAGTGAAAATAATAGGTGTCTAAAGAGTGTAAAAAAAGGATAAAAATAAAATAATAACTCTCAAAATTGTCTCCCAAAAATACCTATTAACTGAGAAAGGACTAGCATGGATGAATCTATATGGGGTTCTCCTAAGATGTGTGTTATAAGAGCAAACTGCTGATCTGATTGAAAATTTCCATAGTGGAGTATGTGGTTTCCATTTTACACCTAAGGTTATGGATCATAAAATTATGAGAGCTAGTTATTGGTGGCCATCATTATTCAAATATGTTTTTAGAAAGTCAAAAAAAGTGAAAAATGCCAGTGCTTTGCTGGGAGGATGAAAGCTTCAAGTTTTGTTCCCTTACATCCTATGATGATTGAAGGCCCATAATATAATGGGGAATGCATTTCATTGGATAAATTATTGATTCATCAAGTGCTGGATATAGATGGATACTATTTGTAATTGATTACTTTAAAAAATGGGTTGAATTGATCCCTATAAAAAAAGCAACACAATAGGTAGTTATGGATTTTTTGCTAAATCATATTATTTATAGATTATGTGTGCCTATTGAGGTTATCATAGACAATGCCATGAGTTTCAAATCTATTCCTTTAGTGGCATTATGCAAAGAGTATATAATTGAATTGACATATGTTTCCAATTATAACTCTAAGGGGAATGGGTTGTTTCAATTAATTTCCTTCATTTCTTAGTTTTGAAAGTAGATAAAAAAAAGCTAGTGTTAGGGTGTGTAGATAAATGCCTAGTAGAATACATGCATTAATCTAGATGAATGTGGGAAATCCTCTTTGGCTAGGGAGGATTACTTGTAAATCATGAGAAAACTAGAAGAGGATTTTTTAGATGGTAGGTTGAGTGGATTGCCTAGTATATGATAGAGCCAAGAAGCATAAGGCTTTCTATAGAAGGTTGTCAATCCACTTTTAAGATAATTATGTCAAAAATGATATAATAAATATGCTTACATTCAAATGATAGGAAAGTAAGTGTGTAAGAAAATAAATGGCATACTTTTATACCAAGTTTAGGTCTGGAAAGTCAAAATAGAGTCTACAAATAGATTAGAAACCAAAGAGGATCTAGTGGGGTGTAAAAAGGGTCCAAAATAGAAATCTATTATTTTTATGATAGTGACCATCAGTGGTCAAGATGACTAGTGATAGTCGGGTTAACCAGTGATGATTAGAGAAATTAGCTATGATTATTTGTGTGGAGTTGGGTAAGATGTAGAAATGGAGTTAATAATTTATGACTAATGGGTAGAGGATGAAATGGGAGTTTTGAGGGTATGTACGGGTGTGAAAGTGAATAGATCAAGATATAAAATTTTGATAAAGGTTGAAAACACCACAAATAGAGGAAATATACCTATATGATGTCAAGTGGATGATAGCTAAAATTTGAATAAAGTTGAACATCATATCAATACTCCTACCTTTAAAAGTCATGTAGATAGAGATTCTTAGTCTTGGATGCCTACACAAAGAGAATAAGAGAATCTAGACACAAATTTCTAGATCTATAACTCTCCTAAGAGCCTTGTATTTATAGCATAAAATAGCTAAGGAAAGGGAAGTTTGAGGGAAAGTTTCTAAGTTGGGAGGGGATTAAGTTGCCTCTTTTCATTCTTCTTCAAAGTTGGTTTTAAAACAAGTTTATATTATATAAGATATTAATCTTGAACAAAGCCATAAATTCTTTAAAATGCATAAGGCAAGTTTGGGTGACCCCAACCATCAATGGTTAGGTTCAAACTTTGATGGTTACCCTAATTAGATACAGTTGAGGGTCCATGAGAAAATGGGTAAAAAGGTCATGATTTAAGTTTGTGTTTAGGGAAGGGGTATTTAACATGATGAAGTTGTAAAAGATTACTACCAAACTAGGTGGTCCACTAGATGAAGAATTGGTTAAGGGTCCACAGTTCAAGATGACATACAAAAACTATTGTTGTATAGTTTTGAGGTGTCTAAATTTTCCCCTTTTTATTATGTAGATTTAAGTAAGCGCTATAACAAAAATAAGAAGTTCATCAAGATCTAGGTATAATTGCCCTGAGTATGGGAGGGAGGAGGTGTTCCCCCTCAAACTAGGAGGTAATGAGATAAAGGTCAAATTAGGTGAGGTTTTGATAAAAATGGATAAAGAAGGGTATGAGGTTAGGCATGTGAGACATAAGGATGCACATAAAATGTAACAAATTATGGGGCAAAACATTATGTAGGGACTAACATTGCCATGTTGGTAAAAATAAGGTCAAGTTCTAGGATAAATGATAAGGTAACTAGTCCCCAGTGTTTGTCATAATTGATCAGGTCACATGTCATGTGTTCCTAGAAAAGGTCAGTGTTTGCTCAGGTATCTAGGGTAGGAAGTGCTTTTAATAAAAACACAATGGTTCAAGGTAGACACAAGGTGGTGCCTAATACAAAAGTTTAATAGGGAAAAATTGGTCAAGGTGTTCAAAAAGACCAAAGCAAGGTCACCAAAAAGTATGCGAATAGGTTGGTGATCCATAAACTCTACATTGATTTAGTGCATGACAAATGTTTAACTTATATCCTTATAGGAAACTAATTAAATACTACAAATTATTTCATAAAGCAATCAACTTAAATAAAAGTAATGAAAGAAAATACACACCATGACAAGCACATCTCTACACTGCATAAGAGTTGATTATGGAGTTTAGAAAATGCCTATGTCTGTGAGTTTGCTTATAGTATGAACTAATCCATTTCATTGAAAAGTGAGTACATGGCCTACCCTCATGATTGTCAAATATATATTTTGAGACTACTTATAATTTTAGCAATAGATCTAAAATCTTGAAAGCTCTGGACCATGAATAGATCTTCCAATCCTCTATTGACAATACAATCTCATAATCCTATGGATTTTATACCAAAATTATAGAATACAAACTTATAAAATGGTATTACAAAAATCATCATAGGGATTTCAACACACTATCAAAATTGTCTTAGAGTTTATGATAAATCCCTAGTTTACATTGAGATGTGAAACCCTCTCCAAGTCTCTCAAACACATGGAATATATGTAGATTGGTCTCTATATTAGACATTACACAATATAAAATGATTCATTTTGAGTAATTAAATAGTGAATCAAATGGTCTAAAATTATGACACTCCATATATGGCTGGAACCGTCTTGAAGTCTAGAATAAATCTCTAGTTTACTCTAAAGTTTGGAAATGCCTCCTGATACCTCAAAATTGAGGAAGAGTGAAGACTATTCATTAAGCATATATTATCTTCATGGAAAATACATTTATTCAAATACAATTTCATGCACTTTATATAGTTCTTGAAACCCATAGGGTCAACAGTGGGGCACTTATCTTTTTGCCAATGTTAGCAGGGTTCATGGAAATATTTCCACATTATAATATTTAAAGATTTTAAATGACTCCATATATATGCCATGTCTCACTTTAAAATTTTCCCACATGTCCCATGTTTATTTTTCCACATGCTATAATTTAATTGGTTCATGTTTTTGCCATGTCATCTTGTTGACTAGGTTTGACCACAACTTTGACTAGCCATAACTTGCACATATAGACTCTATTTTTTGAACTGTAAAATATGCCAAAAATATTGTGATGAGCTCTATGCCATGGAACTAATTTCAAATTGTTATATAATGTCCATTTTCTATATTTTGACCATCTTTAACCAATGTTGACCAACTCGACTAGAACTTTGACCAACTACACAAGGAGTATATGAGCTCTATTTTTTGCATTCCACATACCATTAGAAAGGTATAAATGGGCCTTATGTGATGGTATAGATTTCAATTTGATGTAGGAATTTTTATGAATTGAACTTTGTATCAATCCTTCCCACTAAAAAGGCTTTTGGTCCACCAAAAGTTGGTATTAAATTTGGTACTAAAATCCTCTAAAATGACATTTGGTTCTAAAGAATTTCAATGGGTCTTTATCAGTCTACTCAAATTCTATAACTACATCTGCTTGGAATAATTGATTGATCACATCTGTCATAATTCTAGTATTATTTCATGGCCATCAATATCCTCTACATATAACTAAGTTGTGATGGCTTCCTCTATTACATGGATTCACAAGAGCCTCTACTTAGATAAGCCTAGTGATCTCCTCTACTGCTGCTAAATGGTCCTCTACAACATATAAAGTATAGAACCAAAATCATAGCATAGAGATAATAGTGGAAAAATATGATTCATAACTCAAAAATATAATAAGCCTAAAAGCAAGGCATGATTTATACTGAATCCTGAAACTGCCAATAAGGTCATAATAGATCAAATTGTATTTTCACTATCACATCCTATAAGTGGTGAATTGCCAAACACCACAACAATCACCAATGTAACTACAAGAAAAGTTGTTTAATTTAAAAAAAATACATTAATTATTATGACCATGTTATAATACACTACCTAGACATGGGTCATAATATGCTAAACCATTATGGAAACAATAAATAGTGTATAATGTTTAGCATTTCAAACTTTTACTAATAGGGTCTTACAAATGCATCTAATTATACACATGCCACAAATAAAAGTTATTCTAAAACAAATATTTTAGTAAAACTAAATAATTTCCAATGACCTATATAATACTATCAATCCCCCAAGATGATCAATGAGTTAGATAATTCAATAATAAACTCATAAACCTAATATTAGAGATTCCAAAAATAGGGATATTCAAATGCAAGTGTGAGAATTAAAAACTTCACCTGATAAACAAATATTGAAGTGTTCCCACCATAGTAGCTCCAAAAATACATATATTAATCCACTAATCATGACATCATGAAATTTAGAAATTGTTTACTAACCCTCTTAATTAGACTCTCTTATTTAGGGTGTTTAATTTCCTTAGTGGATTTACTAAAATCTACATAGGTTATTTGAACAAAAAATCCATTAATTACCTTATCAACATGTTTATAGACCATCCTCTTCTTACCATTACTATGATGGTGGAATGGTTAGAGTTTCCAACACTGCTCAACCTGATGTCCACTCATGTAACAATGCATGCAGACATCCCTCTTCTTAGGTGAGGTCACCTATTTACCATTTCTCACTTTGCTAGTATGAGAATGGTCTTTATCACCTATAAGCTACTTTAGAAAAGTATATCTTTTTCAACAATATGTGACACAATGGTTATTCAATCTTTTAAACTTGAATTAGCATGTGGTAAGAAATGTACAAGGAAAAGAATGCAACATCTTTTGAATATTAAAACCAAATTGCTTATATGGCAAAAATGAATTAGAAGTCTTGGAATTCACATTCTTATTGGTTATTTTTCTAGTGTCATAATGAGGAGGTGGAATTTAAATACCTCTTTTACCTCATTTATTACATCACTCATTATTCCTTCACAAGGAGGAATTTTGATCTGTTAATGGCCTCAAATCTTAACTATCATAATTTTGTCCTCTTCCAACAATGGAAGAATCTTTCTAATATCCATTTTCTCACTAGCATAACCTAATCCTACATGGTGAGGTCTATGTTCTACCTATATTGGGTTATCAATACCTTAGCCATTCTTACCAAGGCCCCTTCCATCAAATCCCATTTTCAATAATAGTTTAGATCTAATGCCCTTAGTGTGTTTCTCAAACCTACCAAAAGTAATATCTAAAATTGAATGAAAGGAATTACTAGGTGAACAACGTAAAGTGCACCCATTAGTCATAGTGCTTGCATTTGTAGTAGAAGGTAATTGAAGAATATAGTGTTTCTCTTCATCTTGCAACTATGCCAAGAGATCATCCTTGGATTGTAGCTCTAATTTTAAGTGGGAAATATCCTCTATAAGGAGAAAAAATGAGCTCTTAGAAAAGCATTCTCTTCATGGATATAATGTTTAATTGCTTCAAGCTCATGAAGCCTCTCTCTTTTCAAGGCTTTTCCCATGGCTTCATGTTCCCTAAAAATATCCTAGTTCCACAAACTACACACTACAAATGGAATATTAGTAAGCCCAAATACTATACAATAATACTAGAAACCAAACTAAACTCAACTAATATCAAATCCACATAATCAAAAGCTAACCTCTCATACTAACTGCTCTAATACCAAATCCAATCTGTAAACTCTACACTAAATTAATGCATGACAAATGTTTACCTTGGATCCTTATAGGTAACTAATTAAATACCAAAAATTATTTTGTAAAGTAATCAAGTTAAAGAAAATTAATGAAATAAAATACACACCAGGACAAACACATGTCCAAACTACACAAGAGTTGATTACAGAGTTCAGCAAATGCCTACATCTCTATGTTTTCTTATAGTATGAACCAATCCATTTCCTTCAAAAGTGAGTACATGGCCTACCCTCATAATTTTCAAATGGATATTTTGAGACTACTTATAATTTTTGCAATAGATCTAAAATCTTGAAAGCTACAAACCATGAATAGATCCTCCAATCATTTGCTAATAATACAATCTCACAATCCTATGGATTTTCTACCAAAAGTCTTGATTAAAAACTTATAAAATGGTATTACAAAAATCATAAACCCCTAGTTTACACTGAGATGTGAAACCCTCTCCAAGTCTCTCAAAATTTGGAATATATGCAGACTTGTCTCTATTCTGGACATTACACAACCTGCAATGCTTCACTTTAAGGAATTAAAAAGTGTAAAAAATGGCCTAAAATATTGACAATCCACATATGGTTATAACTAGCCAAGATTATATAACAAATCTCTAGGTTACTCCAAAATCTATAAATACCTCTCGATACCTCAAAACTAAGGAAGAGTGAAGACTAGCCCTTAAGCCTACATTGTCTTCACAAAAAACACATTACTTCAAATACAATTTCATGCACTTTATATAGTGATTGAGACCCATAGGTTCAATGGTGGGTCACTTATCTTTTTTTCAAATTTGGTAGGGTTCGAATCCCATAGGTAATGTTTTAGTGCTTTATCTATATCCTATATAAAAGGGGATGACAAACTTCTCTTTATCCATGCATGTGGAAATATTTCCACATTTTAATATTTAAAGATTTTAAATGACTCCATATCTATGCCATGTGTCACTTTAAAATTTTCCCACATGTCTCATGTTGATTTATCCATGTGCTAACATTTAATTGGTCCATGTTTCTGCCATGTCATCTTGTTGACCATGTTTGACCACAACTTTGATTAGCCATGACATGCACATATGAACTCCATTTTTTGAATCATAAAATGTTCCAAAAATATTGAAATGATCTCTATGCCATGGAAATAATCTCAAATTGCTCCATAATGGTCATTTTCTATAGTTTGAAAATCTTTGACTAATGTTGACCAGCTTGATTAGAACTTTGACCAACTACATAAAGAGCATACAAGCTCTATTTTTTGCATTTCACATACCATTGAAAAGGTATCAATGGGACCTATGCAATGGTGTAGGTTTTGGTCTTATTTAAGACCTTTTTTGAATTGACCTCTAGATTAGTTGGTTAAAGGCCAATATTGAGGTGGATATGGTAAAAGGTTGGGTTGGGTAGATAAGGGCCGAGCTGACTCCTGATCTATGAGGTAAGAAGTTGCTACCTATATAGTCTTATGGATAATATATCCAATAATAAATTTAGGCCTAGTCTAGTTCTTAAGTGGTGGGGAGAAATAAACTTCCAAATAGGTACGAGGTGGTAAGGAGGAACTCATTTAAAGGCATTAAGAGTTACATGTGAAGGAGAAAAAATGTAGGTGTATAAGGGTAAAATAAGAAAAATCCCCCTAATCATCGATAGTTAGGGTTAACCAACAATGGTTAGGAAACTATTGATGGTTACATCAATAAGGTAATCATCAATGGTGAGGGTCAATCGATGATAGTTACACAACCATTGATGGTTGGGTTAAAACCCTAAATTGATGATATAAAGGTCAATGAGGCCATTTTATCCCCATTTGCAATTTGGATAAGTAGTGTTTTGTTTGATCTACGTATTTGGATGAAAATTCTATGTGAGTGGGTGGAAAAAATGGTGAGTTATCTTAGAGGAGTGTGGTCTGCAAAAGTGATGGTGTGGTTGAGATGGATGTAGAAGGCGCAGGTGGACAAGTGGCTGAGTATGGATTAACGCAACATCAATGATCCTAAAAAAAGGTAGGGGTGTATTAAATTTGGTATAAATTGTAATAGTTGAATGTAAATGGTAAAAATAGAAAAATATAGGTGAAATTATTGGGAAGTAGGGGAGTGTTTAACTATGGGGCTAGGGTTTTGGTTATTTTTGTTAAGTGTGTATAAAATGGTGTGTTGGGGTAGATGCTTTAGTTGTACAAATAAATATCCTACCTATTTTTAGGGGAGGTAGATAGCTATTGATTTCATTGACAGATAGGGATGAGTAACCAATGAATGTTAACTTGACATAGGTACCAACACAAGGGGATTCATAGGTAGCAATAATGTTGAAAATAGCATAGGCCCAAATAACAATATTATAGGGATAGATTTATACTCTTCAGGGTCATATTTCCATTCTTCAAGGTCAGCTAGGAGGAGTGATAGTATATAGAGACTAGGCATAGGCATAGGTCACCATTTTATAAGGTCAAGTGGCCATGTTATAGGGTTAGGTGGCTAGTTTATAGGGATAGATTGTGTTAATGACAAGAGAGTGGGATCAAGTGAGGACCTCACTTGGCTTGGTGACATAGGGGAGATACTATCTATGGTATATAGGTGGGGTAGTGGTGGCACCACTAGGTTTTTTGACATAAGCTAGGTATCTAGCAGCCATACAAGAGTTGTGTTATTATGAGGGCATTGTGTTAGCATAGTGTCTTAATGAGCTAAGGTGGGGAGACTATCAGGTGGATTTGGTAGGTGGTGTAGTGATTGCAACCCCAAGTCAATGGGATATGGTAGTGGGTCTACTAATAGGATCTTCATTAGGGACAAGTGTGGATGGGGCCAATAGCAATGGTGCAAGTGCTCTTGGGTCATGATGATGTATATGTATTTTTATATTTTTGATATCTAGCTTACATGTTGAAGATGTGAGATGTATCTATGAGCGATGTGTGTTTCATGTATAGACACATTTTGATTGTTTATATATATATATATGTATATATATATGTATATATATGTATATATATACATATACATATATATACATGTATATATATATGTGTGTATATATATATATATATACATATATATGTATATAGACATATATACACATATGTATGTATATATGTGTGTATATATATGTACATGTGTATATATATATATATATGTATATATATATACATATATATACATATATATATATACATGTATATATATATGTATATATATATATATACATATATATACATGTATATATATATATATGTATATATACATACATATGTATGTATATATATATACATATGTATGTATATATATATACATATGTATGTATATATGTGTATATATATACATATGTATGTATATATATATATATGTATATATATACATATATATACATATATATATACATGTATATATATACATGTATATATATATATATATATATGTATATATATATATATATATATATATATATGATGTTTTAGATGTATAGAGATGTTTTCTAGTTTTATATTTTGATGAGATGGATTCTTATGTCTTGATGATGTGTTGAATATGAGTGATGAGGTTTTTAGATGTTATAGATGATGAGTATGGTGTAGTTATGCATATTTATTTTGATGTAATGTTATGGATTATGGATTTTGTCTAAGATTTATTATGTTATTGGTGAGGAGTATGATTGCTTGGTCATTGATGATACTTTTATTTTTCATGATAGTAATGTTTATGATCAGGTTTATGGGATAGTGTGAATGTTGATGTTTAAAATAATTCTAAGAAAATGTAATTCTTGATTAATGGATGTTGGGTTGGTATAGGTAGAGGAAACATTCACATCCACATTTTGGATAAGAAGTGGGGTAGTGCTCTACTATCAAGAATTAAATAATATGAATCCATAGTTGGAATGTCTTAGTGAACATAAACCTATCAAACACATCGTAGTAGAAATATTTATTGAGAAAACTAATATTTTGACCACTTTGTGCCAAGTAAGCTCATAATCCATTATATTCATTGGGGATGTAGGTGATAGGTAAGGATGTGAATGGGTAGAGGAAAATGGAAGTGGTGGGTAAAAGAGTGATTATTTGTTTCATAGGTGACCAAAGAAACATAGTAGACAAGTCCATGCCATTGGTATGTTGTATAATAATGTGTAGATTGATCAATGTGGGAAGTCTACTTGTGCTATAAAAGTTGATTGCAACTTGATTGGATAGTAGGTAGACTAATCGATGTAGGAAGTCTATAATTAACATATATAAGAGCCAATTATAGCCAACTAATTTTGTATTTTGATTTATAATTTGTTGAAGTTGATCAATGTGGGAAGCTTCTAATGAATATTTATTTTAGCCAGCCTTCAAGGGAGTAGTCTAAGATTTTATTTTGGCATAGTTGTCCTTCAAGGGAGAAATCTACTTTAAGCAACTTTTGATTTGATGTGGTAGCTATCCTTTGAGGGAGTAGTCTGTTATTTATTTTTAAAGTATGGATATATTTTAGATTAAAATTAGGCATAGATAAGTCTATTCAAGTATGAAAGGTCTACCCATGTAGAAGTAGAACCTAGACATGGAGGTTAGAGAAAGGGGTTTTGAGAAACAACTAACCATGGGATTACATCTATGAAAAATATGAAAAGTATCCATGAGAATTGTGCTATGGGTAAAGCTAGGGTACCCATATTTAGGATTAGGTTATTATTGTGATAGATGAATCACACAGTTCTGTATAATCAATTGATCTCAAAAGAGATAGAAAAGAAGGTTAATAAGCCAACGAATGAGTTTAAGTGAGACAGAAAAATGCATTTGAACCTTGTTTTACCAATGAAAGAGATGAAAATATGAGGCATTGATAGGTTTATGTTCTAGCCTACCTTTAAGAGAGGATAAGCAATAAGCACCTGATCTATACTTATGGGTTATAATGTAGGGTCCTAACTAGTTAAAATCAAACTTGCCCTTCTTGGTCTTCTCTATGTAAGTAACATGTTGGTTTTCCTTAAGGATAAGGTTACTAATGTTAAATTCTCATATTTTTAGATGTTTGTTGTATGATCATTTGATACGCTCTTGATAATTTTGAAGATGATTGAGGGCAACAAGGTGATGCTCAGCAAGAAGTTCTAAGCATACTAAGTGTTCTTGATGATAGTCATTTTCAAAAAGAATCTCATGTAAGGATATGTAGAGAGATGGAATTTGGACTTCAAGAGGTAGGACTACCTTGACTCCAAATGCAAGAGAAAAAGGTGCAGTACCCATGGGTTTTGGATAATAGTGTGATAAACCCATAGAGCAATTGAGTTATGGAGGTGGCAATCCTTTCCCAAATCATTGACTACTATCATGTGTTTCTTTGATTTTTTGAGAAGCCTCATGGATATGAAGGAAATAAAGGAGGAGACTGTCAAAGCCTCATTTATAAATAATTCCCCCTAATATTAAGTAATGAGAGGTGCATTGAATGAAATCTCTATGAGCATTTATAGAAAAATTTGAAGGGAGGATATTGACATTAAGGTAGTCAAAGATTTGATCATACCAAATGTTTGAAAATGATGTTTCTATTTAGTAAATGGTGGGAAGATCAGGACTAAAGTAGGATGGTGTGAAAAAATGGTAGATGGTGACAAATAGTTTAGAATTAGTAGGTTGAGATGGAATTTTGGATGTAAGGGAAGCCATTGTATCTAAAAATTTGTTGGTAGAGTGAGGGAGTGATTAGATAATATAATGGTCAAATGGTGCTAATAGTTTGTTGACAAGTTATTTATACTTTAAAAGGACATCATTTTTAAATTGATAGGATCTTGTGACTTGGGCAATGATGATTTAAGAGTATCTAAATATGCTAATGGTTTTGATTCCCAAATTTAGAGTAGTTTGGAGACCTATGACCAAGGCCTCATAGTCAGCTATATTATTGGTGCATTTGAAATCAATTTTAAAGGAAAGAGGAAGAGGTTACCCATTAAGGGGAATGAGGATTATGATGGAACCCCCACCATTTTGACATTTATATCCATCAAAATACATAGTCTTTTGGTAGGTGGGTTCTTATGAAGAAATGGTAACTATAGACTCATTTAGAAAGGTAAGATGGGGAGTTTGATTATCAGGGAGTAGATATTTATCTAGTTATTATGTAGTCACTTATCCCTTAATGGAATTTTGTGGAAGAAACTCAAGATTGAACTCTACTAATAGCATGAGCCACTTAGCCATACATTGGTTGCGATATGGCTTGGAGTGCATATACTTGATAGGATCAATTTTATTAATGACATAATTTTTGTGGTTAATAAGATACTGATGAAGTTTAAAAGTGATGAAAACTAAGGCAAGGTAAATTTTTTCCTAATAAGTGTATCAGGTTTCATAGTCAGTGAGGGTGTGATTGATGTAATGAATGCCTTACTACTTATTTTGGTCATTGTGATGAGTGAGCATGGCCCCCAAGGAATGATTAGTGGTAAATATGTATAGATAAAAATATTGATCCTCTTTTAGAGGAATAAGGACTAGTGGAGAGAGCAGATATTCCTTAATTACATCGAAGACCTATTGACATTATTTGGTCCATTTAAAGGAGGTGTCTTTTTTTAAGAGGTGGTGAAAAGGATGATAGTGATCAGATAGCTAAGAGATAAAGTGGAAAATTAATTGAAGTTTGCCTTATAGGCTACAAAGTTATTTTAAGTTAATAGGGGGAGGCATTTCTAAAACGTCTTAGAATTTTTTGAGGTCTATTTCTATTACATGGAGGAAAATAATAAATCCCAATTTTTTTCTTGATAAAACCTCAAAGATGTATTTCTTTGGGTTGAGCCTGACATGATATTGGATAAGTCTTTCAAAGATGATAGCAATAATAACAAGGTGATATTTATGATGCTTGGATTTATGAAGTAGATCATCAACATAATCCTCAACTATTTTATGGATGAGGTCATGAAAGATGTAAGTCATGGCCCAATGATAGGTGGCTCCCACATTATTCAAGCCAAAGGGCATGCTATGATATCAAAAAACTCTCTATGGGGTGATAAAGGATTATTTATGTTAATCTTGAGGGATGATTAGGATATGGTTGTATCTTAAGTATACATCCATAAGGGATAGCATTTCATGGCTAGTAGTGAGTTTAATAAGTTGGTGTATGTTAAGTAGGGGAAAGATGTCTTTGGGGCATGCAAGGTTAAGATCATATAAATCTACACCAAGGTGGAGTCCCCTAGTGGGTTAGTAATAGGAAATATGTTGGAGACCCATTATGGATAGTCAATGGGTTGAATGAAATTAATGGATAAAAGGCACTAAATTTCTTCTTTAACAATAAGAGCTATGAGAGGGTGCATATGATGAAGTTTATTCTGAACAATCTTAACTTTGGGATGGGTAACGATGTTATGAAGAGTGATGGAAGGGTCAATGCTAGGCATATCCTGATAAGACCAAGCAAATGCTATGATATGTTCATGGAGAAAGGATTGATAGTATAATTATTCCTTGATGGTTAAGGATTGGCCAATCTTGAAAATATGAGTGTCCTCCTAAGTTCCCAGATTAACTTTTATGGTTGATTGATTTAGCATTATTTGGTTTTTAAGAGGGGGGTATTTTTGAAGAGAAGAGTCTCCCATACCCAAATAGGTAAGAATAGAATTGCCATCTTGATGTTGGATAGTGTTAATAGTGGGTGAGTCATATGTGATCATTTCAAGGTGAATGAGAGGAATGGTTTGGGTTTGACCTTCTTGTTGATAAGTCAAGGGACCCAAACTAACAATGTTGATTAAAAAAATTTAGGTGGGATGATATCAATGTCTTTGAATTAGAGAGATTGGGTTGGTGAGGTTAGAGATTTGTCAAAGTGAAAAAGTGGGGTTGGCAAGGGTAGAGGTTATTCAAATTAGAAAATTGAGGTTGATGAAGGTAGAGGTTCTTGGAAAATTGGGATTGGTGAAGGTAGATATTCGTCAATAGTGGTGAGGATTGGTTTTGATGATGTGGGATATTTTGGGGGATTGTATCCCAAGACAAAGAACTCATGAGGTTTTTAGATTTTGATAATGGGAAGCTCATGGGGTCCTTGTTCATAGAGGCCAAAACCAAACCCTTTCCAAGTGAACCGATGAAGGTATGTTTGGTAAAAGGTTAGGTTGCTAAGATAAGAAAATTTAGAAGTGAATTCTTGGATATAAGGCATGGTGGTGGGATTAAGGAGTGGTTTATCAAGTCCCCCATAGCCAAAGTATGTTATATTGTTGGGAAGGTTAAAGGGGACAAGGGTACCAGTATTAGTATCATAAGATGGATAATTTTGAAGGTTCCCAAATTCAAGTGGAGAAGGGAAAGTGTCCAAAACTAAAATTTGATATTCCCCTAGTGTGAGATGCTAAAATGTGGATTAAAAGGGGTATCTGACTAGGATTTGAGATGCAGGAATGGTTAAAATAGTGGATGATTCATCATTGTTGAAGATATAAGAGTTGGTGGATTAGGTTGATGTGGTGGCTTGGTTAGAGGTTGGTTGTGAATAGGGTGAAGAAGGAATAAGAACACCATTAGGTTGATATGTCATATTAAAAGAAGAAAAGGGACTTATTGGCTTTGATTTTAATGATTTGTCCCTCATGTTCAAATTTGACACATTGGTGAATGGTAGAAGGGATGCGTCCCATAGTGTGGATCCAAGGGAGATAGAGTAACACATTATATTTAAATTCACCCTCTATACATAGAATAATTCAGGGATATTTAGAGGCCCTAAATAGATGTGGAGAACAATTGTTCCCATAGTGGTTTGCCTTCTACCCTTTTTGGTGGAAGTAAAGAAGTAGATGATTGGTAGGTGGATTAGAGAGATGGTAAAAGATGTAAGGGATTAAAGAAGGTTCATCCAATAGATCATCCTCCTCCAAAAGTCCATGAATGATATTTTGGAGAGATTTACGGTTATTGGTATCATGCCCAGGGGTCTTATGGTAAAGACAAATTAGATTATCATTAAACCAAGTTGGATTTTGGTGAGTGGGGTAAAAAGGCTTGATTGGTGATAGGCTAATGGTAGAAGATTGTAGGATCCCTTGTAAAATAGTTGTATAATATTTTGATAAAGATTTTGGAGGTGGTGGAGTTTAGATTTTTGTTGTAAGAACCTTAATGGGAAAAGACTTCTTAATAAGTGGTGTGGTTAGTGGATTGAGCTTGGCTAGTAGTTTAGAAAGAATTGGCTTAGTTATAATTGGTTTAAGAATTAATGGTCTAGATGATGAGGGTTTAATAGATGGGAAAGTAGATGGAGAAAGGTTGGTAAGGAATGATTATGAACTATAGGATTGGGTTGTTATAGGTGGAGAAAGCGGAGATGGTCTCTTAGAGGAAGAGTAGGTAATAGGAATGGTGGAAGGATGTGGTCCCAAAATAGAGGGTAAAGGTGAAGGAGTCAGTATGGTCCTTCCTTAAGGTTATGGTCTAGGCAATCCTTCCTTCTTAATGGGCTTAATTGGATTAGGTTTTGGTTGGGTTGATGTGGTTAAATCCAATATTAAAGGAGGGTGAGTATGATTGGGTGTGGGAAGGATCCCCAAGTTCTTGATTGGATTGACAAAAGAAGCATAGGGTGACATGACAATTTTAGGTGGGAATTATTAGAGTTATAATAACAGGCTCGAGAGTGGGCTCAAGTGAAGTATAAGGCTCTATTTTATTTGATATAGGAGTCCAAACCAATGCCAAAATGTGGCTCTATTAAATTTAGGTTGGGAGGTAAATTGTAAACTTTAAACCAGTCAAGAAAAGGGTTCATAAATGGGTTGTGTTTCCTGATCATTAGTTTCAAAGCACAAACCTTTTGGGGAAATATGAGTAGTTTTAGTGTTTCTATCCTTATTGGAATGTTCCAAAGTTAATGATTGGGTAGGTTGGGGCATGGTCTCTTGGGAAATGGTTTCCAAAGAAGGTATAAATAGTTTTGTAATTGGTAAGATAAGGGTAATGGTTTCAAGTAGAAGGGTTGGTATAGCTTCTTCATTGGTGTGGTTGTTTAAAGAATTAGGTGGTTCTTCTATTTGGTTTGGAGGAGTGGATGAAATGGTTGATGAAGTGGTTATATCCTTAGGTATTTCCATTATAAGAGGGATAAATGGAACCATGGTTTCATCCAAGGAAGTGGAAGGGGTAACTACTTCTTCCATTTGGGCATCTAAAGGAATAGGTGGTGGGTTGTTTTCCTCTATTTAGGTGATAGAGGTGATAACATATTTAGTAGTGAGTAGATTACTACTGACATTAATTACATGTGCCTCATGTGAGTTGGAGGGTTCAGGTTGGACATCATGGTGTTGGGTTTGAAGGTGGATGATTTTGGAATGGTTTTTGGAAAATATCAAGAGATTGGTTAAAAGGAGAATTTTGGTTATCAAACACAAGATCCCCTTTATCAATTAGGTCCTAAACAATGCTCTTAAAGGTATTGCATCTATCAGTGTCATGTCTAACAAATTGATGATAATCATAATGATCATTATCACTGTACCACCTAGGAAAGGGGTGAGAAGAATCAAATTGTTGAGGAGGATTAATGGGTATAAGTTGGATTAAGTTGGCTTAAAGTAGTTTTTCTAATATCAATGCATATGATTCCCCAGTTGGGGTAAATTTTTTTGAAGGAACCCAATTTTGGGTATAGTTTTGGTGATTGGAAGGATTGTTGGTTAAAGGTGTTTGGTTAATGGTTGGAGGAGGTTTGGTTTTGGGAATAACCAAGTGTGTTGATGCTTTTGCTTTAGAATTGGTTGGGTTTGTGGTTTTGGTGGATGATGACTCAGTGGATTTCAAACTATAATTTTTATTTCAAAGCTTTAACTTCCCTTCATCAATAACATGGTTTTCTAATTTGTGGGCCATAGTGAATGCTTCATTAAAGTTCCTAAAGGTTTAGACTTGGAGAGTTGGAGTAATGTGTTTAGCACATCCTTGAGAGAATAATTGGATTAATTCACATTGGGGTAATGGGAAAGTGATTTGATTAATGAGGCCCCTCCATCTGGTAATGAAATCAATAATGGATTCATCTTCAAATTATTTGATGGAGTATAGGTTAGTAATTGAAACCTTTTTATATGTTTACTAAAAAGTGTTCTAAAACAGTTTGTGCCAATTAAGAGAAAGAAAAGATAGAATGAGTGGGAAGGGCACTATACCAATCAAGAGCATCCCCAAATAATGACATGGGAAAGGTTGAGAGGAGGAGAGCATCATCATAAGTGATCAAGTAACAATCATGATGGAAAGATCTTAGGTGTTGCTGAGGGTCCTCTTTACCTTGGCATTTAGAAAATTTTGGAAATTTCCATTGATAAGGATAAGCATGGATGGGCATGGAGGGGTGGATAGGCTCATTAAAAATTTGGTTGTAAGACAAAGGATTAGTTAAGGTGGAGATGGATGACTCCAAACTAGTCATTTTGTCTATGAGAATTTTGATTAGATTAGGTTGGGGTTATGAAGCCACATAATTTAGAGGCATATTTTGTTGGGGTTAGCTTAATACAATGTATGAATAGGTATAAAATAGTATCAAAGAAGCCACATATTGATAAGTGGCGTCAAGAAGTTGAGATGGTGGCACATAATAACTACTTGGTATAAAAGGTTGGGTGGTTGAGGGTGGTATATATTCTTAAGGGTTAGGAATATATTGGTAAGTTTTCATAGGCACTTGTTGAGGAAAGGATGTGGTTGGTATGGTTGAGGTAGGAGGAATTTGGGAAGGTTGAGGTTTGGAAGTTATCCTAGTATTGATTTGGGAAAGGTTTTGAGATATGGAGAGCACTAAGTTTTGATGTGGAACTATGATGGAGGGATTGGTTTCAATCAAAGGGAAGATAGAAGCTAGAGTTGAGGATAATACTACAGTAGATGAGGTGTAGGTGACCAATGGTAAGGTTGAACCCACATGGGGTGTGACAAGAGGTGTTTGGTTAAGAGGGGGGAGGTTAATTTGAGTTTGGGTGGATGGGATATTAGAAGAGGCCTGAGTTAATGGTTGGGTTGAAGTATTCCCTACCATAAGGTGGGATGACATGCTAAGAGAAGGATTAGAAGAAGGAACTAAAGTAAGGGGGTATAACAAGGCAAGGTGTTAAGGTAATGCTGTAAATCAACTAGATTATTATCAAGAAAGGTAGTATAGTTTGGATATCCTTTAGATATGATTGTGATTCTAGAAGGAGATGGTGTTGGAGGAGAATGATGAGGTGAAGCATGAGGATATTTGTCAACATTTGAGGTATAATCCATGGATTAAGAATAAGGTGGTGGTTGGTTATTTTGATTTCTCACTTGTTATTTGGTTAAAACCATATGAGAAAATAGTGAATGTTATTACAACACTCGCACCTCAAATAGAGAAAAAACCCAAAAGAAATTCAAAGAAATCAATACATACACCAAGAAGTATGTTTTAACCTTAGGATTACTTTTAAATCACTTTTGGATTATGCCTTAAGGAGTGTGATAAGGAGGTTGGATTGCAAAATAGGTACTAAAGAGAAAGTCTATGGGATGGTTTTAGGTTGTTTAAGAACTCAGAAAGAAGATCTATGTTGAATTCCAATATGTGACTTGGTGTTGGGGCCTACCACTTCACTTCACAATCCCATAATGATAAGGATGTCAAGTGCTTAGCTAAGGTATACTGAATCCAGAGTTTATACTAAACTAGATAGCTGATTTAGTTCTCCCCTTGGTGGTGAAATCCAAGTGGGATCACTGAGAGGGGGTAAGGTTTCCACCATGTGATAAAATACCAGTTGGTCCTTTTCTCAAGTACTATTTTGATGTATAAATTATTTTGTGGTTTGGTTTTTTGTGTGATAACAAGTGTGAATGCTATGATAATATTAATTTTCCTCCTAAGTTACTAGATGAACTAAAATCATCAAGCAATAAATAAATGCAAATGGTTTATTTTTAATCCTAAAAATAAATAATTTCATTTGATAAACAAATAATTAAGGAAGAAAGGGAACTAGAGTCCCACCAAACATGCCAAAATGTTTCAATTAATTTCCTTTATTTCTTAGTTTTGAAAGTAGATAAAAGAAAGTGAGTATTAGGGTGTGTTGATAAACATCTGGTAGAATGCTCTTATTGATCCAAATGAATGTGGAAAATCCTCTTTGGCTAAGGAGGATTACCTAAAAATCATGAGAAAAATAGAAGAGGATTTTTTAGATGGGAAGTTGAGTGAATTGCCTAGTGTATGCTAGATTTGAGAAGTTGAAGGATTTTTAGGAGGTTATAAATCTAATTTTAGGACAATTAAGTCAAAAATGATATAATAAATATACTTATGTTTAAATGATAGGAAATTAAGTGTGTAAGAAAATAAATGGTGTACTTGTGTACCAAGGTCAGGTCTAAAAAATTAGAATAAAGTCTGTAAATAGATTAAAAACTAAAGAGGATCTAGTGGGGTGTCAAAAGGGTCCAAAATATCAATCTTTTATTTTTATGATAGTGACCGTCGGTGGTCAGGGTGATCGATGATGGTTGGCCTGACCGATGATGGTTATGTAATCGATGACGATTAGAGCAATCAGCTATGATTACCTATGTGGAGTTGGGTAAGTGAAAAAATAGAGTTAATAGTTTGTGACTAATGGGTAGAGGGTGAAATGGGTGTTTTGAGGGTATGTATATGTGTGTAGGTGAATAGATCAAGACAAAAAATTATGATAAAGGGTGAAAACATCAAAAACAAAGGAAAGATACCTATATGATGTTAAGTAGATGATAGTTAAAATCTAAATAAAGTTGAACATCATAATAGTAATCCCACCTTCAAGAGTCACCTGGACAGAGATTTAAGGTCTTGGATACTTACACAAAGAGAACAAGAGAATTTGGATGCAAATTTATAAATCTATAACTCTCTCAAGATCCCTATATTTATAACACAAAATTGCTAAGGAAAGGGAAGCTTGAGGGAAAGTTGTTAAGTTGTGAGGGGATAAAGTTGCTTATTTTTATTCATCTTTAAAAGTTAGTTTTTAAGAAAGTTTCCATTCTATAAGATTTTAATCTCAAACAAAGTTATAAATGATTTAAAACTCTTAAGGTAAGTTTGGGTGACCCCAATGATTGATGGTTAGGGTCAATTATTGATGGTTACCCTAACCAGTGATGATCGAGGGGCCATGAGCAAATGGGTAAAATGGTCATGATTTAAGTGATGTGTTTAGAGAAGAGGTATTTAACATGATGAAGTTGTAAAATATTACTAGTAGATTAGATGGTCCACTAGACAAATAATTGATTAAGGGTCCATAGTTTAAGATGACATCAAAAACTATTATTATGCACTTTTAAGGTGTCTACATGGGAAAGTAGAATCTAGTAATAAGAACTTGCTCAAAATAATTATAAAAACTTTAGAAGTAAACAATAATAAGTGGGGTAAACAACTAAAATCTAATTTATGGGCTGACAAGATCATGCCTAAGAGAGATACAGGCAAAATCCATTTTGAGCTTGTCTATAGAGGTCAAGAAGTTTTGCCTATGAATTTGTAGTTTCCAACCTATTAGCTCATGCATCAACTAAAAGATGATGAGAAAGTCAATCAATATGAAAGCATGATGAACCAAATAATTGAGCTTGATGAAATTTGAAGACAAGATCATAAAAGACACCTCAAGGTCAAGGAAAAGTTGAGTAAGATAGTTGATAGTAAGGTCACTAAAAAAACTTTCTAAGTAGGTAATCTAGTTATACTTTAGGATAACATGCATGAGGAGAAAGGAAAACATGAAAAATTTGATGCTTTGTGGATGGGTCCCTATTATATTGATTTTTATATTTAGGAAGCATACTTTCTTCTTGAGAGACTTAGATGGTGAAATACTAGAGCTACCAGTAAATGTTAGACATTTGAAACACTTCCTTGATTAAGTCAATAACATGTATACCATATTGTATAGTGTATAGTTTTGTATTTTTGTTATTTCATTAATTTTTTTCCCCTCTACTTTTGGCTTGTTTTTATAGTTTCATTCCATGTTTATATTGTTTCTTCATTTTTAGATCCTCTTGGTTTATTTTTGTTAAGTCTACCATGTTCTATTGAGTCTTCATGAGTGTTACTGATAAATTGTTGAGTCTTGACTCCATGACCCAATGGATTTGCACCTAACATTATGTTTTGGGGTTATTTGCATACATTTAGTGGGTGTATATCCTTGGGTGAGAGCCAGTCTTAGTTCCTAAAATTGCATTGAAGCAATTAAGCCCTTGTCAAGTGAAAGTGACTAAGTCCAGCCTGAGTCGAGTATAGATTGATTAAGTACTTAGCCTAATTTTTATCCTCAAATATTCACTCAAAGGTCAAGTTCATGTTAATTTGGTTAAGTGTAATTTGGTCTTTAATTATTATGAAATAGCCTTATTTGTTTCATAAAAAATGTCCATGAAAATATTTTGAAGGCTTATTTCTTTCAAACTTTTTTCCACAACAAAAAATCCACAGTTCTATTTCTTTTGGGCATTTTGCCTACATAAAAAGTATGAAGGGTAATTTTCCTTTAGGCATTTTGATCATATAAAAAGGCATGATAAAATTCATTTTATTGGGCAAAAGTGTAAAGTCTAATTTCTTTGTCAAAAGTGTAAAATTTGAATTTCTTCAAAAAAAGTGTAAAGTCATTTTCTTCAGTGAAATTTTTTCTGACAAAATGTTTGAAATAATTATCTCGATGAAGACAAAAGTGTCAACGATGAAATTATTGTAGGAAAAGTGTTCAATAGAGTTCAATTTATTTAGGGAAATTGTCTCAGACAAAATGTCTAAAATAATTATTCTGATAAACAAAGGGCCTAGGAACAGAAGTGCCAAGAATAAAAATTCCCACAACAAATTATTACCAAGACAAAAAAGCTAAAGACCAAGTTAATGAAAATAGGAATGCCAAAGAAAAAATGTTCAAAACATTTCTTCCAAAGACTAAATGCCAAAGATAGAAGTCATGAAAGAAAAAAGGCTTGAGGAATAAAAGCTCGAAAGAAATTTTCCCAAACTACATAAGTTTTGAGCATGTTCATGTCAATCTACAGTACATGTATGCTTGATCCATATAGGTCTTGATTGATGGTGTGAGTTGGAACAAGGACTTCTTCAGTAGAGGTCAAAGAAAATGAAAAAAATGGACTTGTTAATATACTTGTGAATTTTTTAAGTTTTCAAGAAAAGTGTCTCATAGTAAAAAGATCACATAACATAAGTATTTTGGATGCCATAAACATCTCCTACAAGTTTGGTGTCTTCATGTTTTTCTAACTCAATATGAAAGCTTCCAAAAGGTCGAGAAAGTAGTGTGATGGCCACATAGACATATTTTATGGTTATGTGGATGTCAAAATTAGTTTAATCCATTATACATTAGGGCTTTAATTTGACGGTCATGTGGATGTCATTGATGGTCATACGAATGTCAAAATATGGGCATGGGGATGTGAAATTTAAGTTGTGGTAACTATTCATTGGGGATTAAATTTGATGGTCCTATTCCCATAAAAAAAATTCCCATAGATGTCAAATGATGAGCACACAGATGTCAAATTTAATCCATGGTAACTATATATTGGGGATTAAATTTGAAGGTCACTTACCCATCAAATTTTTTTATGCAGACATCAAATGATGGGAACACAAACATCAAAATTAAGCTCAATAATTATCTATTGAGGCTTAAATTTTATGATCATGCCCCTCAAAGATGTTCTCATGGACATCAAATGATGGGCTTCCAGATGTCAAATTTAATACATAGTGGTTGGCCAATAGCATTTGGTCCTTTGGATCTAGATCGATAATCCATATTTGATCATGATTCAAGATCAATGGTGTGAGTGAGAGATAATTTTTCAAAGGAATTAGGCCAAATGAGGAGCAACCATATGGTAAAAGGGTGCTATCATGGTAGAGATTGATTGTGCAAGATGTAAAAAGCCATCCATTAGCCAAGTGGCATGATCTCAAGGGTCTTGATAAGGATCTAATGGATCATAATAAAAAGATAATGATAAGGGAACTTCAAGAACCCATGGGGTTTCCATGTGATATGATTGCATTCATCATGTAGACAAGGACCTAGAAATGCTAGTCTTAGGTGGACTTTTTGAAGATATGGACCCAGTGACATGTTAACACATGTCTTAGGGGAAATGGTCACATGTCAAGTTCATGAACAAATTGACATGGAAATGTGATATAATCATACAAGTCATGATAAAATATCCTATGCAAAGTGAGATCATGACACTTTTTCCATTAATATTAGATTAACTAGGAAAATTGTAGATGAGTGATGGTAGTTACACAGGATGTTTGTGGTTTTAAAAAAAATTGCAAATATGATCAAAGAGCCATGTTTCCCTTTATCTAGAAGCTAATTATTTAGATCCCAAGTATGCTATAAAGGGCATAGAGGTCAAACATTTAGATGTCACTAGTTTTTTGTAGGTACATTTGAAGTTTGGGACTTGTGGATGGAATTTGTATTTTGGCAATTAGCAGTACAGATGGACACTTTGAAAGAAAATATAATAATGACAAATAACTTGTAACATATTGACATTATTACTATGTTTTTGGTACACTAATATGAAGGATATTATGTTAATAAAATTGATGAAATCTTTGTAGATCTTGGGTAAATCCTATATATGAATAAAAATTCTATGTTTAGTATATTATAATTCAAAATGTATTTATTAACCCCTTATTTTATCATTTGAGAATTCCCTATGGGAACTTTCCAAGGGGACTATAAGTGCCAATTTCATAAATTTCAAATTACCAAATGGGGTCAAAATTTTCCTAGTAATTCAAAAGTGAAATAATGAATTTATGCATTAACAAATGATAAATTAAAAGTGTAAAAATTTAAATTGTTAAATTACAAGTTGGAGCCAAAAAGTAAAAGGTCAAATATGACCTAGGTATTTTATAGTTTTCATTATTATGTTTGCCCAAGTTCCTCCATGAGCGAGAAATTTTAGGCTTATAAATCCAAGGTGGGCCACTCCAAAAAAAGATCATTCAAAAGGCCATGGATCTAGAATATTCCCAAGGAATCATGGAAAAATCAATGTGTTTTATGATGTGCATGAGAGGGAAGGCATCTATTTATAAGTTTCTTATTGTGTAGGTGAGTGGTTGAGAGTATCCCCAAGACATTACACATAATGAAAAAAAAAATTAGCCCTCTACCATGAATATCCTCTTTATAGCTTGTGTGAAAGGCATATCCTACCATGAAATCAAAATATGTGCTCCAAATCTTCATCATTCCTCGTAGAGGTAGTTAGATTTATGATTTTTATTGAAAATGGATGAAGATTTTAGTCCTGAAAAGGGAATATTTTCTAGTTATAATCATCTTGGTGGAATTCAAAGTCTATTTTATAGTTTTGAAAATTTTGACCCATAGTCTCAGATTTTAAAATCTATAAATTAGGGGGCTTCTCCTCTATTCAAGGTTGTTGTTGGTAATTGTTTTAGGTGTTCATTTTATCTACATCTAAGTTCTAAAAAAGGTCTTTTGGGATTAATTTATATGTGTACATCTTGTCTCCCTTGATAAGGTGGTTGCAATTGTATAGCCATTAGCAAGATTTGATAGCATTTCTATGTCTCCCTTGTCAAAAGAGTAATCTCACTAGGCTTATCCCACTAGTAGCATTTTGAAATATTGATGTGTGTAATATTTATTTTAAAGTTAATGAAAATGCTTGTGGTTCTTTGTTTTTTCCTATAGATAAAGTGTAGTGACATGTTTTGCAAGAATTATTGATTGGACATTTGGGTTTGTGCTCACTACTGGTTTTCATTTCAAGCATAGATTTACATTATAAATTCTTTCTACATTAATTTAGGATAGGTTGTTAAAAAAATTGTTAGGGAACCATAGGTTTATGGATTTGATAAGGAAAATCATTTGAAATATTAGTTTTAGTGTATGTTTTAGTCTCTCAAGGATCATTTGGTGTTTACCATTATCTTGAATTTGAAGTTTTTCTACATCTTTGCTAGGGAATATTATCATGAAATACCATAAGATACCTTACTATTTGAAAATCACCAGCATACCACCCTCCTTATTTTTAATCATATAACCTATCGTACCCTATCCTACCCTATAAATAATACACCCTTTTCATACTATAAGTGTTATTTGCCTTGAAAATGCATAAGATCTTGTATATTTGAAATGTGTTTATAGTTTGTGTTTTAAATTATAGCATTATAGTCTTTTGTTTTACCCCTATTGTTGAAGATTATATAGGATGAATATTTTAGTCACTTTCCCATCTATCTTTAGTAGCTTATTTATGACATAGAACATTTATGAATTTCATGTAACAACCCTTAATGGGTGAAGTGTGTAAAATTTGTTATGCCCTAGTAATATTCATTCCTTGTACCAAAAATCCCTATGGTGGAGGTTTAATTAGAGAATATCTCCATATGATCAAGATACCCCACAAGTCCTCTCACCTTGATTCAAGTAGAGCCAAAATTATTAAGGAGATGACCATACCCTTTGTATGGTGCCTTTCAGTCATTTTATGCATTTGGTCTAATCTTGATGCCAAACCCTTTCTTATCTACAATGACATACTAGTAGGTTTTTCATCATTGCTTGAAATTTTCTCTCAAGTGTGTAAGGTTGATTATATAAGGTGTACAATTGGGAACCAATAGGATAAATGGTTAATCCCAAAAATATTGTTTTTCCTTTGGGTAATAGTTCAAAAGAAAATTTAACCATGGAAAATCCAATAAAAAAAGGTTACATTTTGATCAATAGATGTGTGTTGTGTGAAAAATATAATGAAACCATCTTCCTTATGCTTGTGGATTTCTGTTACTCTCAGGATATTTGGAGATATACTCTACTTAAATTCAATGTTGTGTGGGATCATGCAGGTACTCAATTAGAAGTATGGTAATCATGTGAGTGTCCCTTTAAAAATGATCTACTCATAATGTGTGTGTGTGTGTGTGTGTGTGTGTGTGTGTGTGTGTGTGTGTGTGTGTGTGTGTGTGTGTGTGTGTGTGTGTGTGTGTGTGTGTGCATGTGTCTAAAGGTAATGGAAAAATCATCCATGTCCCATATAAGCATGTATATACCTATGTATATTTATAAAATAGGATGGACATTACTTAATATAAAATTCATATAAGGAATTAAACCAGACCTATTATTATTCTATTTGAAATGGAATTATTTCAACTAAAGTGACTTACAAGTATTTCTAACTCAAAACTAAGGTTTTAAAATTACCTAATCCCCTATAATTTATTTTTATCCTAGATTAATATAACACATCATCATCTGTTAGTCCATGTTATTCATCACAAATTTTGACCTAATTTAAACATAAAAATAATACAATACATGTGTATGTTTAACAAATTGTTTCAATACTATATTTAATATACTAAGCATAACCTAATTAGGTTTTGCATTTAAAACAATCTTTTAAATAAATTTACTTTTCAAATTTTTACCCTAGATAACATAGGCATGGTTTTCTAACTTTTATGATCTCATCTACTTGTGTTCATATAACTCATTCAAAATTTCACTATTTCTATAGCCATTGTATACTAAAAAATATTTTCTACATTATAGCTCAGTTAAATATTTAGGCAACAAAGCATTTTGACTAGGGTTTATAGAGTCATATATTTGGAATTTTGGATAGGTTGAGCCCATCCCTAGTGCCAAGTATATAACCCTGGTCTTTATATGATTACATAATAATGAAAAAGTAAAACCCTTATCCATTAACAATTTACTATATTTATTAATTTAATTAATATAATACAACTATGAATTTAATAAATAGACATTGCTTGGTAAAAGAGTCATGGCTTTGCCAAATTTGTAATGATCTTCTCAAATCTAGTTTTAACTCTTCACCTTCTTCTTCTTGTCTTTTGAGTGTGTATCCTTCTAGGCATATATTCCCTATATTTTGACCTTTTTCATGCTATTTTCTTGCCAACAAACCCCCAAAATAAATTTTCCAAAATAAATGTGATCTCGGTGAAATATTCTTGCATGTAAAACCAATCAAAAAGTTTTTGCTAATGACTTAATGTTTGTACCATGAAAATACAAAAGGAAGTGTTTGTTTTTCAAAATGGCTCAAAGAGATCAAGTAAACACCATAAAAAACTATATTTTCATGAACTTTCCTCATAATAAAAATACTTTAACATTATAACTCCAAATAATATTGACTTAACATAATAATTATTTAAACATTATAACTTCACATAACAATAATGACACATCACAAAGATCATGTCAAATCATATTAAACCCTAACTTTATTATAAATTCAAATTATTAATTATATAACACAAAGTAATTAAGTCCCCTTATTTTACTATAGAAATGTAATTTTTATAAAACACTTGCCCCACACTCTCATAGATAATAATCATTCAGGTAAGGAAAGAATGTTTGTAGAATTAATCACACACATCCCAAACATAGCAACAAATACATACCAAAGATCCCAATGCACAATTTAAGGAGACATAATCACATGTATTTATTTAATTAAGACAACATAAAAATTTCAATCTTATAATTTCAAACATAAAACCATATTAGATATGGTACCTATATGCAAATTAACCATATTCTTATGCAACAACATAATAATAATTGAAAGCAACTAAAAGCTATTTAAATCAAACAATGAATATAAAGTAGATTAATTTATTTTTATTGTGTATTGGGTTCCTTATTTTCAATCTATCATCCCACAAATAACTCCATATACTCCACCCTCTCTGATGATGCTCTCCTTATGTCCTAGTTTAAGGGATGGAATATATCTTACATGCACCTGAGAACAACAAAGGTAGTTAGCTTGATTCAAGATAAAATACATAATATACTTCTATAATGAACTAAGTAATCATGATAATTATATACATAACATGCAATTATAAGTAACTCACTAAGTTAATGATTATGTAAATAAGTAACATATAACTTCCCATACACCAGTATATAAAATCTAGCTTAACAAAATAGTAATTATCCAATCAATAACCATAAAATCCACAAATCAATAAGTTATCAAGTCTAAAGAGGAATCAAGATGTAACATGTAGAGGGAAGTTAAGGATGGAGAAGACCTATTAGAATTTCCCTCCTTATTTAGAGATTAAACTCCCTCTAGCTGATAGAATCTCCCTCTTGTAAATTTGTTTGTTCTCTTATAGGAGAGGGAGGTTGGTCTTGCCATTATAAATCTTGTGGTTAAGTTAGGGGCCACTAATGGCTCCATGATATATGTTCTTGTTTTTCCATATATTTAGATTATTCTTCACTAATTTGAGGATTTTATTGAATATCCTAAGTAAATATCATATGCATATATTTATCTTTCATCCTTGTCCACACCTCAGTATCATCTAATGCATTTATAAAAATAACATCATGATCATTTTCCTGGTGACCATAGGAAATGTTCACTTTCTTATTTTCCTTAAGCTACTTGAGGTATGTCCTAATTTTATTATTGGGATCCCACTCCCTAAATTGGCCACCTTTAAATTATAATGGGATCTAGATTTTACAACTTGATTGAAATGTGGCCTAATCATAAATTGAATTTATTTAATACTCATAACAGTTTTATAATAATAAGCCTGATGTTTAAGGCAAACTTATTTGGCAATGTTATTTTAGAGTTAAGAATCCACCTCCTATTATACAATTTTATCGTGGACATGGTGTGGAAAAAACAAAGGAGTTACCCTTATCCCTTCAATTTGGATGACTATGTAGTCAAGGTAAAACTAATAATCCCCCATTTTACCAATGCTCCTTGTTAAGTTTCCAGACAACTTAAGCATCTAAGTGCCATGAATTGACTTATATACTAGAGGATTGATTTCCTCACATATCCTTTGAATTTAATTTTTAAAATCTATATATAAAAATGAAAGAGTAATATTCCTATATTTTATTACCTAAATATTATGTTAAGGGTTTCCATATCTCCCCATGTGCCTTCTGAACTATGCCCGCAACTGCATCTAGTAGATATGACATCATGAAAAAATTTCCATCAAGTAACCTTTGCTCAAGGTAAAAAAAATTTTCCTTCAATATATCACTTATGACTTCTCCTAGTGAAAATAATTTATCTAATATAAAATAATGTCTAGCAAAGGGACCCATTCCAATTTTACATAAGTTATGCTTTCAAAACCATATAGTGTGTTTAAGAGGGCTATAGCTATCCTAATACTAGTTTTTAATTTTATAATACAATTAAATGGAATGCCTCCATTGGGTTTTAGTCTATGGCTCTTAACTAACCATTGTTTTAGTTTTCCATCTACTGTGTTGCGATCAAGCAAAATATTGGTTGAGACCTAGTTATAAGTGGTCTAAGGCCATGAAAGTCTAAGGTACCTTTAAATATCCCTTCCAAAACTAAATATAATTATATTTTTACTTTTCTTAAGATGAAAGTAAACCCTAGAAAATGATGCATCAAAAAAATAAACCTTTAAGCAGGTCTATGCAAAGTATTACCTCTAGTTTTTACACTTTTAGATGAAGACATTATGTTTTAATGGGTAATAGGTCATTGATATAATGTTTCTCATATAAATATAATTGGTCTTGCATAAATTAAGGTACCAAAGACTCTAAATCATTCCATAGTGCTAAATAATGGAGGAAATTGAATTTAATTATGCCTTTTTTGAACATTTTGTCCATGTATTATGTGCTCCCAGCATAAGAGTATGCTAAGGAGGCATTCAAAACACTCGTAATTTGAAGAGGATGCCATTATATAAATATAAAATATGTAATATCTTCTATAAATTATCTATTTCATATTTAAAAGTTAAATAAAAAATAAAGGGCTCTTTATATTCTCGAGGGCTTAGGATTAGACCTTTAGATTGATAGAGTGCTGATGAAATGACTAGCCTTCACATAGATTTCATATATTGCTTAAAATTTTGAGTCTTGAATGAATTCATATGTTATCAATTCAAATAATTACCTTTTTATTTTGTTCCCATTTAAAATCTAAACATGTTAGTTAGCTTTGATGGGTTTACATGTTTGCCAAATGGAAACTACTTGTTAAATTTATGTGTCTATTCATCATGTTCTAAATAGCTATCAAATTTTCATTTACTAACTTCTCTATCATACTATCAAACTTATATTTGTACTTTGAGCTTACATCTCCCATATTATGGAACTTATGTAATTGTAATTCAATTGAGCCTTTAAATTTTCATATTTGATTTATATAATCTAGGAGTGTGAGTTAACATAGCTATACCACATGAAATAAAATTGGGCTTGTGAGGAATTGAAGGTACATGATCATGGGAACCTAAATTTTTTAAACTCTGTACATCTAAGTAAATATTACATGTAATGGAATTGTGACATATGGAATGATCTCAGGGCCTCAAAGGTATGGATATTCAGATCCATTGGACCATTGAATGATCAAATTTGATTTAATTACTTTATGATTTTAGGTAAACAAAAATGTGTTAAATGTCTAATGCTCATAACTCAAAAGCTCAAAACCATTATACTATAATAACTCATAACCATTAGACTATGTTAATCCTACCATGGTTATAGATAAGCAGAAATATGCCAAGTTTTGAATCCCTAAAACTCAGAAACATGTAACCATTAGATTCTTAGCTTTAATTTTAAAGCTTATGGGTTTCCCTACAATAAAAAATTGTTATGTGGTATGCTCTTAGGACTTAGAGACTTAAATTTCTTCACATTTTATTTGAGTCACGAATGGTCTTGTGTGTAATGTGGTAATGACATTTGTCCATCTCTCAAAACTCAATATATTTGAAGACTTAGACACTTTTGCAAAGGGATATATGTTATGGATAATATAAGGATTACACTTGTCACTATCTCACCTGAATAAAGGCAATTCCATTATATGATTAACTTTGATAGAACTTTTCTGGTAGTCCCATGGTCATTCAAAAAAACATAGGAAAATTAGGATGAAAACATTAGTTCCATTAGTCCATAAATAAAAGTGCTAGTTTTTTAAAGGGAAATATGAAAACCTAAGGTTAAAAATGACTCAAAATATTTGTTTAAGGTTTGATTTTCACAGTTTGAACTCTTGTAAATTTAGACTTATAAAGAAAACCTTATAATTTTGCATGAATAAATTCATAACATAAATTCCTAAGTGTTGGCTAGTTTTGGCCCACATACAAAGCTTATACCTAGATGGGTCAACTGAGTGGAGTTTTAGAGATTTGAAGGATCAAAAGATGACTTACACAAGTTGTGAAGAGCCAAACCATCATCAGGATATCATGTAGAAGCAGATGGGCTATATTAATCATGCACTTAATAACTTTTCTTAGAAATCATATCAAAATAAAAAATTCATATGAAAATGTTTCCCTTTATGCCAAGATCATCCTTTACAAATTTCATGTTTCAATGAGTTCTCTACCTCAAGATATAAGCCTTCAAAGTAGAATAAGAAGATGAAGATGGTCATGTGAACGTCAAGTTCAAGCCTTGGAAATTAACCATTGGGATTAGAATTTTGATGGGCATGTGGATGTAAATGATGCTCATATGGAAATAAATGATAGGTGCGTATATGTCAAAATAAAGTCTCATAAAATAGTTGTTTGTGTTCAAATGGAGGTAGATATAATGGTTGGCATTTGAATGTACATCTAGATCCAACAAAGCAAGATCAAAGATGATGTAAATGGGACCAAGTAGATCTAATGTATAAAATTAAATAATATCATGGAAATATAATGGTATGATAAAGGTCAAAATATTTAATCGGCCAGGTCAATATCGACAACCAATGAACCAAGTTGACCCAAGAGATTTTCCATTAGTCATCAAAGAATCAGTTTTTAACTAAGGCAAGTAGATACATGGACCCAAGGTTGAATAAGACTAAGGTAAAATTAGAGAAGATATTTCAAATGGAACTTTAGCCATTAGAGTCTAGTCTCAACCTTTAGTTTAAAGGTTTAGAACCTATCAACCTAGTTCTTAAGGTGACAATATGGTCTCCCAACTGTATTCATTATTATATAAAGAAGACTTGTGCATGTAATGAGTTATTGGTTACTATATGGTTCAAAGGTAGAATAGGTTTATTTAAACCTAATATAGTTCAATATTAAGGCTAGGTATCATATAGGTTTTCATTGATATAATATCTATATGAAAACCAATAATTTAGATTAGTTTTCAATCTATAGTTAATCTATGTTTATGATTTATAATAAAAAGAACACTAAGGCATAAATATGATATTTAGATCAGTTTATTAAGGAATAAAATCATACTTATATTATTTCCATGCATAATAATACTTTTTATTTACAATAGAGTTAAGTAAAAGACTGATATTGAAGTGTTTATCTTATATTTCAAGTAGAGTTTACATGCAATTCATTTACTCTTCATATGGAGATTTTCATGCACTTTTAGTCATTAGGTACCAGATCATGTATGGGAAGGTTAAAGTGAATTTAACTAGTAATCAAACACTAAATATTTCTTATCTTAATGTGTAATTACTTTTTCATGCATTTTCCATATACTCCATGCAAACAAAGGCATTCAAACACTTCAAACTTAGCTTCAAGCTTGAGTTAACAACTGAGGATGGATGTAGTTTTCATGTAATATTTTTCCAACTCAATAAGAGATCATAACCTTGATTTTGAAACCAAAATTGAAGCTCATGTATGAGTTTTAATATTTTAAGTATATTTGAAGACTTTGTTAATATTTTAAAAGGAATTTAGTCTTGAGTTAACTCAAGTAAGACTAATGCCTATCTCCTTTTTACCACATTGGATATAGTCCTTCCTTTTGGAAATATATGATGTATTATGAAATACATTTTTAGAATGATCCCTAAAGCTGTATATGTAGAGATACAAAAATTATAACTTTCACCATAAATCAATAAAGAGAGTTTTTTGTAGATCAAATTATGGTGGTAGTATATATTCCTGATTGTGTATTTGTATATAAGTGTGATAGTTATCATATTTTGTAGGTCCATTCCTCACATACTATTATAATTTAATCCTCAATAGGTCAATTAAATATCTAAGAATAAAAATTACATTAAATATTGTTTATATGCAATGTCTTTAGAGACCATCCACATACCTTCAATTTGAAAACCTTCTTTCAGGCCTTCCTTTGAAACACTAATGGTTAGGACTAGTTTTTAGAGTTTATTTTGATCCATATGTGTGCCTTAGTTTCAAATATTTGAGAGGATAAATATTTTTTTAGGTACATCAACAAAGGTAAAGTAGGTTTCATTTTTTGTTTCTTCTTCCCTTTTCACCCCAAAATTCAAAATGAGTTTAGTAATTATTTATCAATTCATATATTGATAGGAGATAGCCTCATCAAAATATATAGGTCTAATATAGATAAAAGCATCCCATGGCCTTAGATCATTCCCATGTTAGTCCAAGTATGAGTCAAACTTAAGAAATCTAATCTCTATTAGTTGTTATACGAATAACTAACAGTTCTGACATGCTAGATGAGACCACCTATTCACACAAAGTGAATCATTTTTAGATTCACATAATTTTCATGCCCTAAAAGTTTTCACAAGATCCTATATAAAGGAGAAAGAGACATATTTCTATAAGTTATCTTTTCAATCATCAAAGAAGAAGAAAGACTCTCAGTCAAATCCAAATCCTACACCTTCTATTTCCCCTATTGTTACACAAAATCATCCTATCATGCCAATATTTTTCATCCAAACATTGTTATAAATCCCATACCTCATATGGTTATTGCCAAAAGATAAGCATTTATGTCATTCAATGGTGGTAGTCCTCTGAATTTGACTCAATGGGATGATATCCTAGCTTCTACTCTAAAGGCTCTTCCTTATTTTAGAGGAGAGAACCTAGTTACCCCAATAAAGGATATTATAGATATTGATATCCTTTGTTCAGTGCTTCATGTGACTCAAAAAAATCTAGAAATGAGGTTGTTAGCAACTTCTTTCAGATGGAAAGCACTTCAATGGTACAGATGATTGGATCCTACATCAATCAACTACTGGGATGAATTTGGAGAGGTCTTATGAAACCATTTTGAAGATAAAAGTTATCATATTTCACTGGTGGAAAAACTTACAATAATCAAGTGATTCAATCAATAATTCATGGTGGATATCAGTTACAGATTCCATAAGATTTGGGATAGAATTCTTGTAGTGATCAAGCCTACACCCAACTATGATTTTCTATACTATTTAAAGGTTCTAAATTTAGACATGGATTTGATGATTCAATCCATGGGAGGGAAAACTCTACCTAAAGTTTTTTAAGTACCAATAAAGGCTAAAAATTTCCTTACACAAGTAGGAAAATTATCTCTAATGCCACCAATGCCTCTTTTTCTAGAGATCCATCCCCTTGCTTTAACTATTTCTCTAGTTCTAGATTTAACAAAATTTTATCAAACATAAGGTGATCAAATTGATATATTAGTTAAGATAGAGAGTATCCTCAAGACTCATAACAAAAAGTTTGTTGCATTATAAAGACAACAAGCTCCACCATACAAGCCATATTAGAACACTAATTAAAATTAGTAGTATAGTAAGCCATCCTGTCAATCTAATTAGTAAGGATAAGGGAAGAATCTCAATCAAGGAAATATAATCCTAATGCTCCAATAAATTTTTTTTTTATAGTGTCAACTCAGAGCAATTATGCTCAATAAGGACAATAGAACAATCAATGGGATCAAGTAAATAATATGTCATTGGCTCCAACTACGGAGAACTTACATCAGTCTTATATAAAACACATTCAATTACTCCATATGAAAACTAGCCACCTTCTCAGAATAAGGAAGCCTCTATAGCACACGGAGAGATTCCTTTATTCACTCAAGCAAAAGTGCCAAATCAACAAGGAGAAGGTAGAGGTAAAGCACCTATTGAAACTACATTTGTGAACTTCCAAGAAGGTGATAATTCTTTTAAACACATAGCAGTAAATCAAATTTAAAATTTTTCTAATGTTGATAATTAAGTTACAACCCATACTATATCTAAGAAAAGGGAAATTGGTGAAGGATCATGTCTTGAAAGGGTAGCTCCTTTTCCTTCTCAGCCATCACAAAAGACCACCACCCATGAGCTACCTCAAAAGACATCAAACCAATAAGTTTAAGATCTAAAGGGGTATAATATGAAAGTACCTTACATTCCTTAGTTCACATAAAATTTAGGAGCCCCTCCTACTCCTAAATTTCAGCTAAAGACAACCACTTCTCCACTCAATATTTTGGATCATATGAAGAATACTTCAGTATCAATTTAATGTGGGTTACACTCTTGATCTTAGGGCAAAAAGAATATTTATAAGAGAAGATTTTAAATCTCAATATCCCTAATAAACCACCCAAAAAGGAAAGATTAAGTGTTATTCTAACTAGCTCTAATCCATTTTTTGAGCCTCATGCTCTTAAGGTGACTAAGCCTCCTCCATTCTATCTTTTAGATGTCATAAGATATTGTCTTTTCCATAATTATATGATTGATAGTGAAGTTAGTACTTCTATCATGCCTAAACCCATAGCTAACAAACTAGGACTCAAGTATGAGCCTAATGAAAATGGAGTGTTACAGTTGGATGGTTATCCTACTAAGACTGTGGGCATCCTTAAAGACCTTAATATATTAATTGTTTCTTATCCAAATTTCACCATTTCATAGGATATAGTTGTTGTGATTTACCTCCATATTTTACACTATGCTTATCTAGAGATTTTACCACTAAAATAGGAGGTTATCTTTCTTCATATTGGTCATACATAGTTTTTATAACTAGATATAAAACCAAACTCACTATAAGATCATAACCTATTTCAAGATTTCACCTTGAACCATATATGACAAATATGTCTGATATGAATTGCAATATTTTAGAAGAAGATGACAATACTATTGATCAAGAACCTTCTAAAAAACTTGAAGGCATACTATATATACTCTTGGATGAGTGTGATGCTAATAAACATGTGTATGAAAAATTTGGTTTTAGTGTCTACTGCATGCATGAAGAAGGTGGCTCATTACATAGTCTCACTAGCTCAAATCAAGATCAAGAAGGGTTACCGTATATGTTCTTTGATGGATCTAGATCAAAGAATGGGAGTGGGGCCTGCGTAATGTTGTTTTCACCTTAAAATCAAATGTATTATTCTTTAGTTATATTTATATTAAGTTTTACATCAAATACAATAGAGTATGAAGCTCTTATTTATGGCCTTCAGTGGGCAAGAAAGAGAGGTATTAAACTTTTACAAGTGAAAGGTGATAGTGAGTTGGTAGTGAAAAAAATTAGAGTTTTAAGTGCAATAAATAACCCTCTCCTAAAGGCCTAAAAACATAAATTTTGGGACCTCATGGAAGACTTCTTATCATTTTATATCTGCTCCATTCCTAAAGGAGCCAATCAACACGCAGATAGAATTACAACCATAAAAGTATAATGTGATATAGTGGATAAGCTCAAGAATAATAAATATCATAAAAAAATCAAATTTTTATGTAGTTCTTAAATTCCAAATAATGAGGTAAGTTGTAAAGTCTTTGATAGTGATAAATAGATAGCCTATTTCTTACAGAATGAGGTATAACTTTTCTCAAAGAATCAAAGTAAATTACAACACTAATATGAAGATCAGATTGTGAAATTGATATCAAACAAGATGCTTAAAGGTTTAGTAAATTTGGAAATCATTTTAAATGAATATGATCAGCTAAATAAGGAAAAAGTAAGCATATCTTCCAAGGAAGAACATTATGAACAAGTTCAAATAATTGAAGGTAAACAACTCAAGTGGGGTAAAGTGAACATTGATATAAAGAGAGAGGCTTTCATTTCATTATTTAAGGAATTCATGGATTTTTTTTCTTGGGAATAACATGATTTTAAATTTTTTGATCCAAGGTTAGCATGACATACTATTGAGCTTGAACATGATGCAAAACCAGTAAGATAAAAAGAAAGGCACATCAACCCTGAGGTTGAAATTCTCATGAGAAAAGAGTTTACAAAGTTGATTGAGTCAAATATAATATTTTCCTATAAAACACTCAACATGGGTAGAAAACCTTGTTATATTGAGAAAGAAGAATTGAGAAAGAAGACTATGTATGGATTTCATAGATTTGAGATATGTATCATTGAAAGACCACTATCCTCTTTCCTCCATGGACATAATCTTGTAGAGAGTATTAGGTTTAGAAATATTATCCTTATTGGATGGGTACTTAGGTTAAAACTAGATATTGGTGAAAGATAAAGATCAATATAAAACAACTTTCACAACCAAATGGGGTACTTATGCTTACCAAAAGATGCCTTTTGGGCTCTCTAATGTTGGAGCCACTTTCTAAAGGGAAATAGATGTTACCTTTCATTTTATGTTGAGTGAAATGGTATTAGTTTATCTTGATGGAATTACTATATATTTAAAGGATCCTAAATATCATCTAACACACTTGAGATTTGTTTTTGATAAATTCAGATAATTTGGAGTTTCATTGAATCTGAAGAAGTGCATCTTTTCAGTGCATGAGGGGAGACTTTTTAGTTATATGGTGTACAAATATGGTCTCTCTATTGATCTAGATAGAATAGAAGCAATAATTTCTCTATCATTACCAAAATTTAAGAAATTATTTCAAAATTTCTTAGGCAAGATTAATTTCATTAGAATATTTAATCCTAGATTTGCAAAATTGGTATAACCACTCACTCAAATTCTGAAGAAACATCAAGAATTCACTTCGAGTAAATAGGGTAAGATAAATTTTGAAGCCATCAAACAAGAAATCAGATAGGTTCCTTATTTACTTAATCCAAATTTAAATAAGGATTTTTTTATGTATGCTTTTTCTACATTTAGTAAAATTTTAGCAATGCTTATGCAATAGAATAGTGAAGGTTTGGAGCAATCCATTGATTTTTTTAGTCAAGATTTGGAATACTATGAGGAAAGGTATTATTTTTATAAAAATCATGTGACTTTTTTTATAAGAGGTTTTGAAATTTTTTATATATTTGGTTTCAAATAAAAATATTATACTAATGGTAGCTCATCCTAGTATGAAGGATTTCATCCTCAACAGACACTTAAATGAAAAGAGAGATGGATGGGTCACTATGCGCATAGAATATGATATTTAAGTGAAGGTTAAAAATATGGTATAAGGTAAAGGATTGTGTGAAAATCTTTTATAAGATGTGAAATAAGAAAAAGAGATGGTTTTGACACTTCAAGACACCCAATAGGAAGCTGAAACTACTTCTCCATCTAGCTAGACATAAGACATTACTAGATTCCTTCAAATAGGAGAATGTCCAATGGGCTTATATGCATCAATGATAAGAAATTTTAGGTCATAAAAAATTCCATACACTCTTATTTATTGATTTATTTTCAAAAGGGACATTATAGGTATGCTTTTAAGGTGTCTTGAAACTAATCAATTTGACAAGCTTTTTGAGCAATTTCTTGATAGTCCTTCTAGAAGCCATTTTGCATCCAAGACCACAACTACAAAAAAAATTAGAGATGGTTAATTTTTGCCTAATTTATTTTGAATTTATAGGTTTTAATTAGTACCATAAATTCTAATTTATGGATTGATTTTCAAATGGGAAATTAGAGGTATGATTTTAAGGTGTCTTGAAACTAATCAATTTGACAAACTTTTTAAGCAATTTCATGATAGTCCTTCCAGAGGTCATTTTAAATCCAAGACCACAAATGAAAAAATAATTATATATGGTTAATTTTTGCCTAATTTATTTATAGATGCATGTATATGGGTTAGGAAATATGAAAAGTGTGTAATGTTTTCAAGAAAATAGAGACTAGCTGATATACCACTAAGGCCTACTTAGGTTAAAAAACCTTTCATGCATTGGGGTTTGGAATTAATTTACATGATACACCATCCATGTAGTTATATTCATAAGTGGGTCTTGATAGCTATATATTATTTCACCAAGTGAGTGGAATCAATTCCTTTGAAAGAGGCAAATGAGAAATTTGTACTTGAGTTTTATGAAAGTTTAGTCACCCATTTTGGAGTACCTTTCACTATAATATCAAATAATGATTTTGAATTAATTATTTAAAAGACATGTGAATAGTCTCTTGAGAAATTTATTTATCTGACATCTTCATCAAATTATTAGCCACAGGATAATGGACTAGTTGAGTCCATTAACAAGAACCCGATTCAATTCATCAAAATAATAATGGAAGATAACTAAAGATCATGGCATATAAAATTTAAGATTGATTTATGGGATGATGGGATAAACTCAAAGAAGTAAATTTGTAATTCAATTTATCTCTTAGTTTATATAAGAGAAGAAAGGCTACCTATCTCATTGGAGCTTCCAACTTTGGAACTTGCACACCAGCTAGAGCTTCTAGAAAGTGATGCAATGGAGGTTAGTATGAATGAAGTAAGAGAATTGGAGGATATAAGAGATGATGAAATGCATACCATGTGGTCAAACAATTAGAAGTCAATAAAACTTTTGAAAAAAAAAATTCATCAAAGACATTCCATCAAGAAGACATATTACTTAAATGGGATGAAAAACATGCAAAGCTAGGCAAGACTCCAAATTTGATAGCTTTAGAGTAGAATTTATATTATCACTAATTTTAAGGGAAAAAATGATTTATAATTATATACATTTATTATAAAGTACCTTCCCATTCCTATGAATTGGATGTTCCTCAAGTACTTCTATTACGAGAGTCACTCCTTAGTACATAGTCATAGTTTCATTCCTCTAAGTACATGTGTGCACATGATTTTAGTAATTATTATTCTCTTTTAGTCTATTTTATTTATTTTTTATTAGTTCACAAGTTCACATGTTTTTTTTTGTGTTATTTTTTCTATTATTTCTATGTGTCTACAAGTTTTCCCAATCTCTATATATAGTTTAGTCCTATTTTTATCCAAAGTTTTTGCATTTCCTTGACCAACAAGCTGGTTAACCCCTATGAGTCACCAAATATGTTGGAAAATTTTGGCCCACATACAAATTTTCTACCTAGATAGGTTATATTAGTATATTTATAAAACTTTAAAGAATCAAAAGATGACTTGCACAAGTTGTGAAGAGCCAGGCCATCATCAGGACATCATGCAGAAGTAGACGAGCCAGCTTGATCATGCACTTAATAGGTTTTATTAGAAAATATCTCAAGAAAAAAGAGTCACATGGGAATTATTCCCTTAATTAAAATATCCTCCTTTTCAAATTTCATGTCTTGATGAGTTCTCTATATTGAGATATAAGCCTTCAAAGTAGAATAAGTAGATGAAAATAGTTGCATGAGCATCAAGTTAAACCCTTGGTAATTAACCATCAGGGTAAAAATTATGATATCCAGGTGGAATTTAATAATATTCATGTATAAATTAATTATAGGTGCACAAACATCAAAATAAAGTCTTGTAAAATAGCCAGTTGAGTTCAAAATGAGGTAGACCTAATGGTTGGCATTCAAAAGTATAATTAGATCCAACAAAGTGAGGGTACGGATGATGCAAGTAGGGCCAAATATATATAAGGAATCATGTTAACTCATACCATGGAAATATAATGATGTAATAAAGCTCAAAATATTCAATAGGCCAAGTTAATATTGATAGCCAATGAACCAATTTGACCTAAGATCTTTTCCATTGGATGTCAAAGACGCAATTTTCAACCAAGGTAAGCAGATACATGGATCCAAGCTCAAATAAAAATAAGGTTGAACTAGATTAGATGTTTGAAAGGTAACTTTCACCATTAGAGTCTAGTATTGATCTCTGGTTTAAAGGTTTATAACATGTCAACATAGTTCTTAAGGTGATAATATGGTCTCATGATTGTATTCATTGTTACATAAAGGGGACATGTGCATGTAATGAGTTATCAATTCTTATAGCGTTCAAAGGTAGAATAGGTTTATTTATACCTAATATTGTTTAGGATTAAGGCTATGCAACCTATAGTTTTACATCAATATAATATCTATATGAAAACTAATAATTTAGATTGGTTTTTAATCTATAGTTAATTTATGTTAAGGATTTGCACTAAAGAGCATGCTAAGTCATAAATGTGATATTCAAATCAGCCACTTTAGGTAGACAGTCATAGTTCTGTCAAGTTTATACATAAGAATACTTTGTCTTTATATTATATGTAAGTAAAATACTATCATTGAAGGGTTTATCTTGGATTTCAAGTGGAGTTTCCATGTTATTCATCTACTCTTCATATGGAGATTTTTGTGCACTTTCAGTCATTAAGTATTAGATAGTTAACCAGTCATCAAGCACCAAATCATTCTCATTTGACTATGTAATTACCTTTTCATGCATCTTTTATAGATTCCATGAAAATAAAGGCATTCAAACACTTCAAACTCAGCTTCAATCTTGAGTTAACAATTGAGGATGGGCATAGTTTTCATGCAAGAGTTTTCAAACTTAACAAGGGCTTATAACCTTGATTTCAATGCCAAAATTGAAGACCATGCATGAGTTTGAATATTTTGAGGATATTTGAAGACTTTTTTAATATTGTAAAAGGAATTTAGTCTTGAGTTAACTCAAGCAAGACTGATCCTATCTCTTCCTTGCCACATTGGCTAGAGTCTTTCATTTTGGATATACATGATGGCTTTTGAAAGACATTTTTTAGAATAATCCCTAACACTATATATGGATAGATACATAAATTATAACTTGTACCATAAACTAAATAGATCTGTTTGTAGTTCAATTTATGGTGGTAGTGTTTATTCTTAATTGTGTGTTTGCATATAAGTTTTATAGTTGTTATCTTTTTTAGGTCTTTTCCTCACCCACTACTATAATTTCATCCTCAACAGGTCAATTGAAGAGCTAAGAATAGAAATTACACTGAAGATTATTTGTATGTAGTTTATTTATAAACCTTCATGCACATACCTTCAATATGTAAATCTTATTTCAAGCCTTCCTTTGAAACACTAATGTTTAGGACTAATATGTAGAGTTTATTTTGATTAATATATGTGCCTTAGATTCAAATCATTCAGAAAATAAATAATTTTTTAAGTGCATCACCAAAGGTAAAGTATGTTTCATTTTCAATTTATTCTCCCCTTTTCACCCCAAAATTCAAAATAAGTTTAGTAATTTTTTATCAATTCATATATTTAGAGGAGATAGCCTCATCAAAATCTAGAGGTCTGATCTAGATATAGGCATTCCATAACCTTAGATCATTCCTAGGTAAGTCTAGGTATGAGTCAAATTTCAGCAATTTGATCTCTATTGGGTGTTATCTAGATAGATAACACTAAGGTTTATAGGTCCATAAATAACGTTTTTCAATAATAATGTGTCCCTATTTATATTTTTTAAAATGGGTTGTGTGTTAAGGCATAACACAACTAAAAATGATCATTTCCCTCTTTTATATTGAAATAATGACTTGTATTTGCATTAGTTAATGATCATAATCCTTCTCAGATATTTATCTGATACTATCATTCAATGTGATTTAGTTTGAAGGAAGCTAACTAACATTAAACTAGGTCAAATTGGACAACCTATTCATGAAACATGCACTAGAATGTTCAAAAATGCATTGATCTAATATATGTAATTGGGAAGGGACAAATAATAGTTAGAAATACATCTTATAGGTTGACATAATATTAAAATATAGGTCTTGACATAATGGGAGGATATCGTATAAAAGGATATAACTTAGGGGATCAAATATAGGGAAGCTAGAATGGATGTAGGGATAAATAAGTAATAGTATTCCTTGTAAAGCACCATCAATCTGACCATCCCTTTCTTGATGAACCCTTGAAGACATGCACTTAGATATATTGAATCTTGATAGGTTACTATAAAATAAAAAACATCAGTAAATGATAAAGTTAAAAAATATTATGTATACATATGCCCAAGCCTAAGCTCATCACATGTCACTCAAGTGTAACAAGGGATGGTGCATTGGAAAAGAACATAACAACACAAAAATTAAGTTAAAAAATGCAATATAAAGTGGAAAGTAAGTGAAAGTAAATAAATTTTAAATACATACCTTTACTTTGTTACTATTGAAAATACATTTCATGTGTAGTAGATGATGATAGGTACCAAATGTGTAGAGTAGAAGGTGAACATGAAAATAAGAGAAAATTCAAAAATTTTGCAAAATTCTGTCAACACTAGAAAATTATCTATCTCACAAGGATTCTAAGGCTTCTTTTGTTTCATGGAAAGGATCCATGGAAACAAAAATATGGGAAAATATGAAATTGATCAGTAAATAACTAAAGGCTAAAAAATTCAAAATTTTTACTATAAAAGGGTAAATAAATATTCATTTGCGTATTTTCTAATTTTGGAAATTAGATCTCTATGTATCCAAATTTATAAAATTGAGACATAATGACCCATACATGAGGAGGTAGATGAGTTGGTCGGTGTGTCATAACTATTGTCATCATGGTATAGGTATAGGTTACATTAATGGTGAATTTCAGCATTAATTATATATAACTAAATGTTGTAAATAACTAAAGGCTAACAAATTTAAAAAAATACTATAAAAGGGTAAATTACTATTCATTTACATATTTGATATTTTTAGAAACCAAAGATCCACGTGTGTGTGTGTGTGTGTGTGTGTGTGTGTGTGTAAAATTGAGAGACAATCACCCACATACAAGGAAATAGATGCACAGGTGGATGTATCACAACTATGATGACATGGTATAAGAATTAGGTGTGTTAATTATGAATTTTTAGCATTTTAGATAAAAATAAATTATATTAGGAAAAGTAGGCACCATGGCAAATTTATGTAGTAGAATTTGACCTAAAAAGTGTCATTTTAGAATTAAAAATAGGATGAGAAATAGGTAGGGGATGAAAATTCAAAATATAGGCTAGGGAAATTTATTATGTCTGATTTAAAAATTATCATCTAATCTAAACGGTATCAAACAAGCCGATATATTTAAAAATTGAGGATAATTTAAGTTGTCTAATATCATTTAAGTTGGCCAATGTAGTTGAACTAGTTCTAGTTGATGTCATGAAATGTGGTTAATATATTAGAATGACTGATGACATATTTTTTTGATAATGGTGTCACAAATTAGCTTGGTTGATATAATTAAACATATGGTTGATGGCACATAGTAATTCTAAGAGATGGTTGATGTCGTATGTCATGGATGATTTAGTATAGTAAAAAGGCCAATATAATAGGTCATGGATGATAAAGTGTTGAATTAGAGATGGTTGATGCAGTAAGGTACATGACTAATATAGTTTAAGAACTAAGATGGCCAATTTAGTAATGCATATGGATGATGAAGTAATTAGTTTGAAATACAAATTGATTTTAATGTTTTTTTCTTTGAGTTTATTTCAATTTTTGGATAGATCCCTAAATTTTTCTCTATTTTTTGATATTTTAAAATGTGTTTGAGATGTTTAATACTATTAAATGATATATGGTTACTAGAATTACTAGAATAGTTACCTATAATTAATTGAGCTCATCTGACTACACTTGGGTTCAGTGGGATTATGAAGATGTGGTTGTTCCTACTTAGTGTATATTTAGTCATCATGTTCTTAGGAGCATAAAATCCAATAAATAATACTTTACAATGGGTGGTGGATGGAGATACTATTGATATTTGGATTTACTTTAGAATATTTTCATACACTCCTAGGCTTACATGTTATGGGCACACCAGTGGTGTGTGATACCCAAGATTATTTTGATGAGAGAAAGGTGTTATCTATGTGGATTAAAAGGTAATATATGTATGATGAGTGAGTTTAATGTACTAGTTTATTTGATATATATGTATCAATCATTCTAGTTATTTAGAATGTGATTATCAGACTTATGACATCTCAAGTGACTTGTCATAAGTCAGATGGTATATTTTCATTATGTATAATTAAATTTTTGTAGTCTATGATAGATCATGGAACATTGTATGATTTAGGTTTTGTCCTTTGAGTGATTTTATTACATGATTTTTATGTAATTTTATTAAGAGGCCAACAGACTATGGGGCCCACTATTCTTTTGGGGAGCTCAATTTATGATCACTTCCCTATATATAGACCGATAGAGTTACCTCATGTTGTGTACGATTCAATTCCATGAGTATTAAGGTGGTAACATGATCACACTATGTAAATTATTACCCACACATTGATGTTATATAAAATACATGTAAAATTCATTTTGGCAAACATATCTGGGTAGAGTGGATGTCTAGCGATAATGGCCATCCACTATTCAAGCACATGCATGAATGAGTATCAAAATGGAATATCCATGGTGGATAGATTCTCAAATATGTTATCATTCACATGGTCATTTTATACTAAAATTCCCAACAACTCCTCTTGTGGTCCCAACATATTGGGCTCTCATGTGATGGAGCAACATGACATGGAAGGTGGAGGGGTACTAACTAAGGTATCAGTCATAAGGCCTCATTATCCTAGGGTAAAGAGATCAAATTGAAGATAATTAGTGGTAATTTCATGAAAATAACATTAGGTAGAATCAAATTCATTACCATTGATATGATCATGGAGGCATCAACAGGTGTAGGCTCAGCCACAACCATAGCCATAACTACAATTGTAGTAGGGGGATCATTTATCTTGGATAACTTTTAGTTTGATTATGTTATAATGGATATGTATTATGTAATTACATGTTTGTGTCATTTAGATAGGTCATTTAAAAGTATTTACACATTTTCTGAGTCATGACACCCATGAGTTGTTATGTGGTTGAGCAAATGGTACTATTATGGGTGAGTAAAATGTGTTATGTTTATTACTTACATTTTAATTATATACAGAGATATATGTATGAGTTTTAGGATTATATATGAGATTTTATGTTTTTTTTTTTTTGTGTTTTATATATTTTGTGATAGAGGAGGCCTAATGGAGGATTATGTTGGAGACTTCCCATCATGGCATTTTTGATGATGTGCTACCACAATAAGATACTACAAAGTTGATTGATCCATTGGTGCCTTTACTCTAGGGTTATAATAAATATTTTAGGTTTATTAGGGATTTTTCCTAAGAGATAAAAATACTATAAAATGGAATTCAATCTATATGACCACTGGTAGTTAGCCAGAGAGAGTTGTAGGTGTGGTAGGTGTTGCTAAGGAGAAAGCTACTAATTTAGATATATCTAGCCAAGTTTTGAGATTATAGTCCCAAGTGGATAATATATAGGGATATGTGGATATTATATTATCATGGTAATAGTTGGTAAAATATACTTTATATAGAGGGTAATCTCAATCCTCTATGGGTAGTGTAGTTTGTCCTCCATCTGATATACATGACATACCTCAGTGTTATGGTTATTTTTATACTATGTATCATATTATATCATGATTTATATTTGTTTATGTGTGTGTGTGTGTGTACGTGTGTGCGTGTGTGTGTGTGTGTGTGTGTGTGTGTGTGTGTGTGTGTGTGTGTGTGTGTGTGTGTGTGTGTGTGTGTGTGTGTGTGTGTGTGTGTGTGTGTGTGTGTGAGTGTGAGTGTGCGTGCGCGCGTACGCATGTGTGCATGCATGTGTGTGTGTGTGTGTGAATCATGAATGTAATCTATGGATGTATTTTATTTATATTACATGTGATTATTATTTTTTATGCTATGGTAAAATTAATATATTATTATTTTCTTGAAAATTTTATAAAATTCATAGTTAAAAAGAATGAGAAATTTAAAATGAAAAAAAATTGTAAGTAGATATAAAATTTAAAAAAATAGATAAAATTATTGTAGAACACATCAAAAAATATGGTATATGAAAAATATTGATAGTAAATGAAATCAACTAATGAAAACATTCAATCTAGGGCACCTAAACATGTTCTTTTTATTGCTACTTCAAATAAATCATAGAGAACTCATCAATGGGTTCCATGAACTCCTAATCCTATTATCTTTCCATTGCCATAGAGTCTTATTATCATATGCAAATCATTATATATCTTAAAATACTATATATTACACATATACATGATCCTTGGTAGTAAAAATAGTTTATTACACTAGGTTCACATAGGGAGATACCTATGAGCATCTTTTAAATGATATCATAGGATATTTTTTTATTTTCCAATATTCCCAAAATGTGAAAAAAAAATTAAAAATTAAAAACACCATTTTTTTACAAATTTTGAATTTTATATTAGTTCCTTGGCATCTATGTGTTTATTTTCATGTTTTTGGATGTCATATCACCCATTTACATATACATATGTTTAACACATATTTTGAGTGTGATATAAGCATACCCAAGAACATGATCTATGCACTTTAAGATGTTGGGCCTTCTATATACTTATGTCATTTGTAAATTAAGTTCATCCACTTCTTTGATCACAATACATCCAGGTTATATCATTCTATGATCATTTTCCATTATCATGTTTGAGATTATATACTTACACATACATTTACCATGCTTATACCTTTTGCAATGTACTTGATATGTTATTTACTCAACATTTTTTGCTAAAAAATATATTCAAGGAATACTATGATAAATTTATGTTGGTTGTGTATGATTCCATGTTTTCATTTTTACACTTACTTGAGTGTGTTCCTTGTTTGCTATTATCATGCATTGTATTAATTATTTGAGAAATTGAATATGTTTCATTGATTATGGCTCCCATGCCCATGTTTTCCTATTATAAAATTTGTATATGTCATTATTTTTTGTATGTGGACATTTAAATATGTCATTTATTTCTTTTTAGACATTTGAATAAGTCATGTCCCTTAGATTGTGTGGAATTTTAATACATCCCTTGTATAAGGTCTCCTTAAACCATTATTTTTTTATTATTTGATTTTGAGTTCTCTTGTGTGTGTGATTGATTTTTTTTGACCTTGCATTGATACTATATATATTTTTACATGATTCACATCATGCATACTAGGATTTTATGTGATCACATATTATACACCTCATTGATATATCTACCTAAACATGTTACTCTTATATTATACATGATCCTTACTCATATTATATAGTTATATTTTGCTTTTGAGGTAAGTTAACTATTAGTTTCTAGTTTAAATCCCCTTAAAAGGGGGGCATATCAGTGGGGGCATGTCATAGAGGCATGGATTTCACACATTCCCAATTTTAGATTTCAACGGGGCATGAAAAAAGGCATGACCTCCACATGCATTTAGTACTCAACATTCTCATAATACAACTTGGGTAAGTTATGGTAACATGTCCTCCACACTTACACTAATTCTTAAATTCTCCACATTTAGTGGCAGCATGCCATGGTAACATGTATTTCACACTTACACAGTTTATAAATTGGCTAAAATTGCACAATTATATGATTTAGATATACAATTATCGAAACATTGTATATATTGGTACATTATTATACTCAAGTTTCAACTTGAGGCATATATGAGGTAACCTACCAAAAACATTTAATAAAGCATTCAAGTGAGAAAATATTCCATATTATTTCCTATTTTAACATCAATCATAGGGATAACCCATATATAAGTTTAATGTATTGAAGGAAAATTACATGAACTATATTTTCCAAGTTATAAGCTAGGTCACTCTATGTACTTGCTTATCACACATTATATCTTGATACACACATGAGTTAACACATTAGGGAGAACTAGATAAATATTAGGCCCTCTTAAATGTATTGGATATATAGTTAGAACCCATTATTAGAGGGGTCATTTGGGTATATTGAAAATGTGTGCCCATTAACTCATTTTTCCCATAATCACTCCAAGGATGATAAATCTAGGGTTTGATCATTTGATAAAGAATGATAGCTTATGTGAAAGATATGAATACACAAAATAAAAGGTGAAATAAAACCTACAATTTTATAGGTATTCACACCCATATCTAGTTGATATTACATAGTAGACACCTACATCCAAGTTAGACAATAGCATTGACACACTTGTTTAGTTCTTATGCAAGTGTCTCGAGGCCCTAAAATGTAAAATTCTAGAAGCTAATGAGTGTTTCAAGATCATTTTCTATTATAATTCCAACTTGTCTCATATTATAACTAAATTCACAAAATAAAATAGCTAATTACTCTTGTTTCTAATTCATTAAAATATCAATCAATAGCTTTACTTTTAAATTTTAGCATATCTCAGCATTTAAACTTAGAACATTGTTTATCTAAATTTGTAAATTAATTGGCCTACTATAGATATATTTATCACCCTTATGTTTATTCATTTATATATGATTAACCTTATATTATACTAACTCATCTCTATTTAGGTTAAACAACTATATCACAAGGCCAAATTTGGAGTTTGAGATTCAAATAGAATGAGAGATGTGATAAAAGATCACATCATTTGGTGTTATCAAAATTTTAAGATTGTATTTACATAATGATCATTACCTTTTTCTTATTTTATGATATGGGTTTTAATTTTTTATGTATTTTTCTATTCATCCTACATATATATTTTAAAAACTAACCATGAGCAGAATAGGTGATGAAAACAAGGGAACTTACACTTGGTCACTAGAGAAAAGTATCAAAATATTATGACATCAAAGAATTCATACACATTCTCATAAGTGAGTTTGTAATATCAAAATGGACCTATGTGTGACTCAAATAAAGGGAAGTAAAAGGGAAGATTGGGATCATATAAGATCTATTCATGTAGTAAGTTGTAAAATTATGGGTATACTTGTAGCTAATCACAAAGGTGTAAAGTAGTATAATGAAAGT